>JARHVA010000836.1:1317500-1617500 GCA_037957365.1 Torreya grandis | reverse complement strand
TATTTTGAATAATTTATATTAGAATATCACTTGGACTCTTATTAACCTTTTTTTTTGATTTTTCAATCACTTATTTTAGATGTATATTGAAATTTTCATCTAGATATGAAACCCTTTTTGGTATAACATTACTAGCTAAAGATGCAAACACATGATTAACACTAGCATATTTTGGATTTTCTAGGTATGTAATTTGATTTCCAATGATGCAAGATTTGAAATGAAATACTAATTTTTCTTATGTAACTCTTATATTAATTTTATCATAGTGATTTATTAATCTTTTAGGAATTCATAAGCATAAACATTGGGTGCTTTAGATTAAATATGCATACACACATCATGCAAAGGAAATGTGGGAGGTGTAGGGGTTTGAGAGGGACATATTGATTACCTTCATTTGAAGCCATATGATAGGCTATCTTACCCCTTGGAAAAGTGATAACATAGACCGAGTTAGAGGTATGGTATCTATCACTCTACTTAGGTTCAGGAGGAATAGGATAAATATTATTTCAATAAGAGTTGTAAAAATAAATTAAATTATGATATTGTTTTGAAATACTATCTTTATATTGACCAATGTGGTTGTTTCATTTGATTATATATTTGATTGATTTAAAAACACATGGGAAATAACAAGTAAATGTTACCATCATTTATTGTGTAATGAAATAAGTAATTGATGTATCCATATTAAAGACAATCAATTATTTTGTAATAAATGAAATTCTAGGTTTTACAATATTATCATTTTAGAAATAAAAAAATCAAGAAACTCTAGGTCAACTAGGGTTTTTCATAAGGAGACATGGATGTTGGGTTCACCAAATGTTTAACTCTAGATTTTGAGATAGTTAGGTATAGGGTTAGTAATATAGAAATATTTCAAGCACAAGAGTCATAAATTAATCTATATAATCAAATTAATTTAAAACTCAGATGAATAAATATTCTAAATTATAATACTAAGATAAACTAAATATATAAAATACTTGATTTGAAAGATGTTCAATTGATTACAATACTAGAGAGAAATGATACTTAGTTAGGTTTTAATGTACACAAGTAGATCTAAAATGGAAACATGTGTAAAGTATGAAGGATCAATATTATGGATTAGTCATCAAATTATATAAATTTTACTTTTGTATCCATAAACACTACCATAAAATTTGAATACTACCATCAATGCTAGTGTCTGACTGCGATGCAGGTGTCTAGTACATAATAATGACTAGATATAAATGCAATTAACTTCATTATTTTATGTTTTTAAAACCTTTTTGATGATGCATTTGGATATAGGATACATGATATTTCTCTTCAATGATTGATCAAACCCTATTTGTAATGAATTTATTAAAAATGGTTAGTGAGCTCATAGTGTCAAGCTAACCCCCAAAACCCCTCTATCAATGGACCCTACCTACACAGTAAAAAACTGTAAGGAGGGATTTAGACTTATGTGGTTCTCCATATGTATGTGAAAGTGTGTGCATAAGGGTGTAATATACTATATGATGATATATGTAGTGATCTAGCTTGTAATCTGACAAATATCACTCATGGGTGTTCAACCCTAATTTTTATATGTATGCAAGGGACAATGTTAAGAATTTAGAAATAGTTTAAGAACAAGGGTGTTAAACTAATAAATATGATTCAAATTAATTTTAAACTTAGATAAATCAGTATTTTGAATTATAAAATTGAGATATGCTAAATATAAAAAGTTCTTGATTTCAAATAATTTAAATTGATTACAACACTAAATAGAAATGATACTTAGCTAGATTGATTATGCCTAGACATATTTAGATTTGAAATAATGGTAAAGTATGCATGATTAGTATTATATATTAGTAGTAAAATTATATAAATTTTACTTATATAGCTACAGACACTACCATCATATACACACACCACCATTGACACTAGTGTCTAATTATGATACAAGCATCTAGTAAAAAATAATGACTGGATCTAGATGTGACTAACTTTATTATTCTATGTTTTATATTACCTTTCTGTTAATGTCTTTAGATTTGGGATTTAGGTTATTGCCTTTCACTGATTGATCAAACTAGGTTTTTTTAGTGGAAAATCTTTGTTAATTCATGAATATTTCATTTTCCAAAATTTAGATTCGATAATTTTTTTAGACTAGTAAAAAGGACTAGGTCACCAAAAAATTTAGGTTATGAGATTTAGAGGTTAGATCACTACTATTGACAAATAATTCCATAATTTTGACTATAATCTACCATGGTGTCTAAATACATTCTACTCTACTTTTCCAACATATATTATACACCGCATATCTAATATCTTTTGTAGATGATTGAGATCAAAAAAATGACATAGCCTCAATGCACACGTATGTTACCACACACTCAATATGATGACCACATAGACTCGATGGTGTCTACACATTTTAGGTGAATATAATTGACTTTGAATAATGACAAAGGGACCAAGATGGTATCCATAAGACCTAGACATTGGCCAAAACACCTAAATGATGAATAAAAATATGGGATGATGTCCACAACCTCTAGATGACATCCACTAGAGCTAGATGGTGACCATAAAGATTATGCAACATCCATAGAGGTTGGATGGTATCCATCAAGACTATATGGTGACCAAATGAGATAAATAATGTCTACAAGGGCTTCATGGTGTCTAAAGGGTTTGGACAATTACCAAGTAGATAAGATGCCATATACAAAGGCTAGACAATGTTTACTAGGACCAAAAAGTGATTAGAGGGGTTGGATGGAATATATAAGGTCTAGATGATTATCATGTAGATAGAATGCCGCTTATAGAGGCTGGACAACATCTACCAGAACTAGATGGTGACTAGATGGTCTGGACAATGTCCATAGAGGATGAACATAATCCAAAAGATCTAGATAATGGCCACATACATAGGACACCACTTATAGAATTTGGATAGTGTCTATGAGGACTATATGGTTACCATAGGCTCAAAACATCATTTAGAGGATTTAGAGACTCTAAGAGACTCTATGCATAATCCAAAAGACATGGATGTTGTTCATAGGATTTAAACATCATCTAGAGGGTCTAGATTATGGACAAATAAGATGGATGATGTCCAAATCGGTTGGGTGATGTTTATAGAATCTAGATATCACCCAAAATGTGATGACCAAATATACTTGTTAGTGACTATAGACTCTAGATGGTAGCCACATGGAAAGGGCAATGCCCATGTTGTAGGTCAAAACTTGTATTGTAAAAAAATGTTGTCTTCCATGGTTTTTGGTGATAGTGGGAAGAGATTAGGTCAATTATAAATGAGAAAGAAGATATTATCTTATTTTTGGTAGATAATAATAACACCCAAGCAAAGTCAGCCTACACTCACTCAAAATAAAGGTAATAAATGATTTACATTTTTATTTATTTATTTTAGTAATTATTATTTTACATTTGAAGGATAATAGCAAAAACTCTATGCATGTAGATCTAAGCTATTGGTAATGGTTTTCTAGATGAAATATTTTATCATAATATTATTTCACCATTTGAATATATTATTGATGATGACATGGCACCACTTGAAGACATACCTAAATATGGCATGGCTCCAGTGAAGGAAAAACTAGATGATATGATACAAACATTAACATAAATTTCTAGATCTCATAAAACAATTCCTATTTTAAATACAAATCTAAAATTTCTACCAAGAGGAAATTTGGGGACATTTTAGATGATGATATCCATCTAGTAGAAGAATATTCTAATCAATAAACACAAACTTATGCTGATAAAAATATTCAAAACTATATGCTAAGAAAGAGACGTAGATGGACAATTAGAAGGTCTTTTAAGTTTTACTCGGGAGAAAAATTTCCTTTCATTAAACTAGTAGAACCAATAAACAATAATGATACCCTAACTAAATTTAAATGTACAATATGCACTTGGAAATTAAGAAAGGATCACAAAATTCAACCTAAGCTTGACATAATTGAGAAACATTATGTCAAAGTTTAAGTGTTAGTAGAACAAGATGGATAAATTACAAAAACACATAGATGGAAATATGTTGATGAATGCATGCATGCTAGATATGTAGTATAGTATGAAAACAATAAGAGACATGTGACATCTAGTTGGGAAAAGAGGAACAATTATAGGTCAAATAGGAAAAGTTATTTAGTATAATCAACATGCCAAAAATATGTTGTTCTCAATGATCTACCACATTCTTAAAATGGGTAGACCTATATATGCTTTTTCAGATTATAAGACTATGTTTCAACACAATGGACTTTATAACATGCAATATAATACAAACATGAAAACTTTACCTCAATGTCCATTGATGAGGTCACATCAGTTGATAAAACAACATGGGTTTGTAACTATGTTTACACTTTTAAGAAAAATTCAAGGCAACCTCATCTATTAGCTATACATAAAATGGTTAAAATTACAATACATAAAACCTTTTCAAGTTAGTTATTTCTAATTTGAGGGATATTGATGGGATGGATGATTATTCTATAGCTAATAAGTTGGTATGTGTTGGCATTGATGGTGCAGTAGTAATGCAGAGGAACATAAATGGTTTGTGTGTTCGACTATAGACAATAGTTACCCCATATATGATTTCAATTCATTACATGTCCCATATAATGAATATTACATACAAAATTGCAAGCACATTTTAAAATGTCACTAAAGTGTAAGAATTTATCCATTATTTGTGTGCTTATATGTCAAGCAGTCTAATTTTTTCTTTAGAATTTCAAAAATTTATAATTGGGGTTACCAATGGTAAAAATATTCTAAAATATATTGATACAAGATGGATTTCCATTTATGAGCCTACACGTAGAATTTTTGAAGAATATCCATTGTTGGTAGGTTTTATGTTTAAATACCAAATGGAAGTCGACAAGGCAAAAGATTTGTTGTATTGTTTAATAAATTTGGAAATGTTTTTGAAACTATGTGGTATTCTCCCAATTTTAAATGAAATAAGTTTTTTGATGAAACATGCTGAATAAAGATCCATATATATTGTAGACTTCATACATTTGAGAAAATGAGTATGTCAATCTCTTGATGTCTTATACTCAGAGCAAAATAGTTTTAAGATGCCCATTTTTGTTATAGTTGGAAAAATTTAATATATATTAAGGATGTAAAAACCTATTTGAATTTAAATATTTAAGATCACATTTTTATCTACATTAATGGGAAGGAAATACCACTGCACACATTTTAAAAACAAGTTGATATAGCATGATCACAAATTGAAGAAGTCCAGGTAACACATATTATTTATGTAACTGTTACATTTGAAACACAAATAAAATTGAGAAAGATAAAGGATATATTACATAAATTGGAGAAAGTTTTCAAAGAGATGAGTTTATTAAAGCCATGGCAATGGTGAATCCCACATTTTGGAGAGCCAAGGATGGTGAAGAATGAATCCATAATTTATTTCTCAGATATAAATTCAAGGTATTTTATAAAAATATTTACTAACAACATAGTCAACCCATTTTAGACTCACAACGATTGATCAATATAAGTGTCTAAATGAGTTAACTAAAAATGGGGCTATTACAAGGCTATGGAAAAAATGTATCCTATTACTATCCTACAAGAAAATATTAGTGAATATTTTCAATTGTATGAACTCTACCAAACAATGATTTTGGGATTTGTGGAATATTAAAGGGTCTTTAGTGCATTATCTTTTGTTAAATCGAAACAATATAATAGATTGGACATAAATATAGAGACATGTTTGACATTGTATGTTTTACACTATCCATTAGATGGGTTTCCATATGATAGAGAACTTCAAATTTAGAATTCACTCAGTCAAATAAGAGGAGTGACAAATACAAAAAATGATAAAGATAATCTAGATATTGAGAATGCATATGCATCAAATACAGTACATACAAATGACAATTATGAAGAATGGACTACTAAAAAACTATTTCAGTTACCTGAATTTTAGTAGGTATGTTTCAAATTTCAATTTTATAATTGATTTTTCTATTATCCTTTATATCTAATACAATTAATAATAACATAACAGTGTAAGTAGTATCATTAATCATTGAAACATTAGTATTATGTAAATTTCAAGAATGCATAAATTATGTGATTGTATTTTTAAAATAGTTTTAAGTTATATTACAATTGTTCAAACTTCAAGTTTTGTTAAACAATATATTTATTTGACACTTTATTTTTGATATGTAGTGATTGTTTCATGTGGTTTTAAAAATTACAAAATGATGAATTATGCTCTTATAACTATACATCTTAAGTAGTAAATTTGTAATATAATAAAAAACTTGACATAGATAAAATGCATAGAATAAAATAGAAAATAGACTTATATTTAAGCTCAAAAGTTTCATTTAAAATATAAATTATTCAGTGTCAACATAACATATATAAAAAAACATTAAAATTACCATAAACATAAAAATAGACTTATATTTAAACTTGTAACTTTCATTTACAATATAAATTGTTTCATTTGCATTAAAGAGTGATAAAATTCACAAGAGAACATTTTCAACATGTAGTGAGGAGACATCATTCAATATTAAGAAATTTAGTTTGTTGTTGAGAGGTGGATGATGCTACCTCAACTTCCCCTTTACTTGAAGTAGATTCTAAGACACTTCCTCAAATAAGATACTCTATAGTAGCATTTATATTTTTAAGTTGTGTCCTTCATGCATTGCATCTCTTGACAATAGTATAGAGGGACCCAAATTTGTTTTATTTCATGATCCTCCTGAGCATATTATTTTGTTTGTTTACTATCACAAGTTTTTCCTTACACGAAATTCCCATATTTAAGTTTTTCCATGCTTTTTTTAGATGGATAGTATATACTTTTGCTTCCTTCTTTAGGTTGTCATATTTTGACTGCAATTTAGAAAAGAAAGTGGCTAAGATAAAAATTAAAAAAGTGTAATTAAATTTTGTAAAAAACTAATTAATATTTCCATATATAAAAAAATTATTACTTACCAAAGTTTTATCTCTCTCTGCATTTGTAAGGCGACAAAGTTTTTGATCTCTTTCCCATTTGTTGTAGTACATATGTGCCTCTACATTCAAATTTTCTAATCTATTTATAATAACATTTAAAACATTATCACTATAGGGATTTAAAACTATAATTGATTCTAATTTATCTTGATTCACTAAAAAGTCAAATTTTAAGGGATCATTTTGAATTAAAGAATATCTTTGCGAATGGTTATGATAATGCTAATTAATTTTCATGATCAAAGCCTTGCCCTAAATCTCCCATTGTTTCAATACTTTAAAATCACTCTATACTGTATCATCTATCAAATTAAAATCATTTTTTACATAAAAATTATTCAATGGAAAGGATGTTAATTCATTAAAATATTACTCCTCAACATTTGTTTCCTCAAGTGGTGAACTAGATGAACCATGACCAACTTTTTTTTCAAGATCTTGGAATTGAGATCTCTAAATAATATCAATTTGAAACAAATTTTTATAGAGGCATAGTGTCAATGAACTCAAGGAAAGCATCATCAAGATCAATATTCTATAAAATTATAGTTGTACTCATTGTAGTAGACACTCTAACCATATAAAAACTAGGGAACTCTAATGCTGTTATATGCATTGTTCCCCTATTACCTATGGGTAATGCCAAATTATCCCCCTAGTCTGTACAAAGTGGGATGGAGGTGGTGGTGGTATGTGACTTCTTAAATAAAATTTCTCTACAATAGTAAATGTCATAAAAAAATAATAAATAAGCTACAAAAAAATTTAAACTAAGTTAAACAATTAAACTATAGGTCAGAGACATTGGACTTAGGATCCATACTTTGAATTAACAATATGTTTTATGGTGATGGACATGTTTTAAGATAAGGTGAACCTTCATTTTCTATAAAACAAACAAAAAATCAATTTATCATGTTTTTTTTTGTAATTTAATAGATAACATAATCACAAACATGAATTCATATGCCTTGCACTTAAGGAAAATGTTGATCAGGTGGAGGTAAAATGTTTTCAATGTCAGAGGCTACTGCAAAATTGAATGAAATAATAATAATAATGCCAAAATTTAATTTTTTGTTACATCAAATTTCAATAAGATTAAAAAATTTCAAAACCTATATTTAGGTATGTGCCTAACTGATATTGTGTGGTAGTAGGTGAGATAAATTTCCTCATATTTTTTCTCCTTATCAATGGTGTTGCTGTACCAGAATTTGTGTCATCACCCCTATCTAAATGATAATCCTTGAAGCCCTCAATGGGATGGTATTTATTTAATGAAGTTTATCTTCTTGATTGAGAAATGGTTTCTCTTATTTGTTATAAGTAAATAGATAAAATTAATTAGAATTGTAACAAGTAAATAACATGAGAATTTTATGATGTAACAAGTAAACTTCAAACTTACCTCCAACTCAGGAAGGGCCATATAATTAGATTTCATTTTTTCATGCAATATAGTTGAAACATTTATTCCCTTGAGCTTATTATATGCCTCATAGTATAAACCCCAAATAAAATTAGAAATGAAAAGTGTAAGTATCCCCTTTAAAAATGCAATCCAAATCATTTCTTATCTTATTGAAAATGAATTTACACAAAGAAAATTATTGTCTGCTAAGAGAATGAATAATGCATGCTACAACCTAAAAGGGAATATCTATGAGTCTTTCATATAAAATAATTCTCATCTAGAAAAAACCAATGAGGGCTTTAAGATATGGGTTTGTTATATTTTTTGTACAAAGTCCCCTTCTCGAATGATTAGGAGTGACTATAATGCAAGGGAAAAATTAGTTACAGAATGAATGAGATTTAATTTCAAATTTCATACATAAAACATCAAATATTAATTAAAAAAAGAACATTACCTCTTAAGGTGGATGTATAGATAGTCAAGCCTAAGTGATTTTCTAGATATATTTTGTCTCCCTTAGTCAAAACAACTTTCATTATTACAGGTTCCATGTTTCAATGTGGAAGCCCTATCAAACACTCAATGTCCAATGGCAAGGTGCCAAAAGAAATAGTTAAAGAGCCAAGGGTAAAATTGAACTCTCTAGAAGTAGGTTTGTAACTAGACACAATAATGTTAGAAAAATTCCTATTTTTTCTCATAATGGGGCATGTAAATAAGGCCTCTTAAATATTTTTTTTCCATCCAATCTTGATAAGTGTCCTTATCTTCTAACAACCTCAATATTTTAGAGCAAATAAGATTTTTTTAGATAAATTTACGAAGGGGGTAGAAGATAAGATGTGGGAAACCATTTATGAGAAGACACTTTCATGATGAGGTCAATGTTTGAATGAAGAAAATGGGAAAAATCAACAAATGCAAGGGTTTAGGGATATATATAGGGAAAATGACTAGGTAGCATACAAGGTTATAGATGACATCTAGAGGATTTGGATGGAATCTAAAACATATAGATGGTATGTGTATACACAGAATATTTTCAAAATTGATCAATTAATGATTATTTCTCTCTTGAAGGAACTCATCGAGTCTCAATCTCTCTAAGTGAATGCCTTAAAGGGTGCATTGGGAAAGGGGTGGGTAGACCATTGGTGCTTCACAGGATTGTTATCCCTATACTACCACTTGCTATCTACACACCCATCTCCTAAAAACATTTCCCTAATGTTTTCCTCCTATTTTCACCCTCCTTTAGTCATTTTATACCTTTATTAGCCCTTCCTTAGCCTAATATCCTTTTTGATAATTTAAATTACACTTTCATCCCCATCGACCTTGTAATTTACTTGAGAAAACTTATTTAGGGTCTAGGTGACCCCTGGCTGACCTAGACTGAGACCTAATTTGTTTTTGTCAATAATGATATAAGGTCAATTGGGTCAACCTATTTAGCCTAAAATTTTGGAAAGGACTAAGGTTAGATCCATATATATAAACACATCCATTTCATCATTTATTAAAGAAGAGAAGAAGAAGAGATATATATTATGCATCTACTTATAAACCATTATACTTGAGGAGCATAGATTAAGGTTTTATACTTTATTTGGAGATACAAATCTTGTTTTGTCGAGAAGTCTTTTGGATACATAGATAGATTTTATAGCCTAGAGTTGATTCATATTTGTCCTCCTTACATAACACAACAATCTCTTGTGAAGCACCTTTTCTGAGGTAGAGATTGAGGATCGATGGGTTTATCTTCAAAGGAAAATATTCTTAACTTTATTACTCCTTTGTAAGAGTATATAGATTTGCATTCATACTTCTCTCCCATGCATTAGGATTCCATATAGATTGATGTGAGTATATGTATTCTATACATGTTTAATTTTCATGTTTATTACACAACTTTGTACCTCAAGCTTTGGTGAGCACTAGATTAGACTTTGTTTTACTTGTTATTAATTTAGTGAATATGAAAACATAAGACCTAATTAGGGTTATTGCATAGTTTTTCTTGACTGGAGGCTTTGAAACCCTCCCTAATGATATTATTATGGTAAGAGATCTCTTGGATAGGTATATCAGATTAATCTTGGTCATAACCCTAAATATATAATGTATCCACAATTGGAAGTGTAAGTAGGATTTATATTCTACGAGTTAGGATTGATTTATAGATCAATTGCATTTCCCATTGGATACATTCTAGTGATTCAAGCCATAATTTTTATTATTTTATTATATTTTTTTATAATTTAAGTACTACATTAAACAAATTGATATATTTTTAACTTTCTATGCACAGGTTCAACACATAGTCACTTCAAAATGATTATGTTCTATCTATGTAGGTCTTCATCAGCTACAGATTACAATATCAAATAAGACAACACAATAATATTATTTAATTATAGATTAGTATATACCTTAGAACATGTTGACTTTGTCTACTAATTATTTTGGCCATCATATAGGTCAACAAACACTATCGAATAGGTCAACCATGTTCCTTATTCTTCTTTAGCATACAAGGTTTTTAGAACTTGGTCGAACTAGTGGACCTAGTTTTTATAATTTGAAAGTAGTAACTAGGGAATTTCAACATAAAAATTTTAATCTTAATCATCTTCAATCCCACCAAGACTCCTTTCTTTCCTTTCTCTATCATTTTAATACTTCTTCCAATTTTATTTTTCACAAGTTATCAGTCTTTAAAATTGCAACCCTACAACTAATTAGGTCAACCTAATTGACCTAGTTATATAGTTTTCCTTCATTTGAGAGACATAGTAGACCTATTTGAATCTATTCTTAAAGACCTTAATACTAATAAATAGTAGTGATCTAGTTGACTCTATTGTATATTGTTTGCATATAGTTTTTCCTAAACTGACTCTATACTACTCTTAATCAAGGAATTAACAACTATTTGTAATAATTAATTTACATTTCCTTTTCAGTTATTTGCATGCTTAAAATAACTCACATATTATAAATAAGTGGTTTTTTAAATTACAATTTTAGTTACACTATTTACTCTTTTGAACACACTACCAAATCACATAACATTTAAAACATATTTAAACATTTGTCTTCCCGAGGCCTACTTACTTGGATTTCATCACCATGGGGGAAGCTGACTTGGTTTTCTATCCAAGTATAAATACATGGTTAATGATATATATTGGAAAATCACCCCACACCCATATCACTATGGGAATATAAATTGAGGGGATAGGCCCCAATGCCAAGTTAGTACCATGGCCAACATAGATCCCTTTCAGCCCAAATGTCCTGAAGCCATCTCTAGACTACTTTCTAGTTCCCTATTTTAGCCAATTCTCCTATCACTTTAAAATTAAAACTCTATAATAATATAATAAAACTTAGGGTTACCACTTAGTTAGAATTTATGTTTTAATTAATTTTTTCTCTCTAATCATTGCATGTTGTATTACAAAAACCATGCATTGGCCAATGTTGGTGCAAGGTTTTGTGTTGTGTGTCCTAATTGGATCAATCATATTAATCTAATTATTTTTGTGTTTGATTTCATTCTTACTTCAATTATCTTTAAAAAATTTCCCCTATTTTATAACACTATCGTTCTGGTCGATATAGTCTCTTATAAATTGTATTTTACCCTCTTACCAATAGTACATAGTTGACCTATATGATTGTGTCTTCTTATTCACCCATTCAGTTCTCTATCCAATAGTACACAATCAACCTACATGATTGTGTATCCTTATCAACCTATTTTACCTCCCTATTTGTAAGAAAAATTCAACCTGAATGACTTTGTATTCTTCTTTACCTATTGGGTTACACAACATAGTCAACTTACATGACTCTATATCCTATTTGTTGACTTTATCTTTGTATCATATTTATATTTCTTAACCTTTCTCATCATGAAATTCCTATTTGAGGATAACACAGAGTTGAATGTAACACATATGATGAGCTTCACCAATCCCAATAGGTTTTGCCATAAATATATTGTGGCTCCTACTTTAGACACTAGTAATGTGCATATGGCCACTTGAACTACAAATTATGGGACTCCTCATTCCTCTTCAGTTTTTAACCCTCTATTTTCCTTAGAAGATCAGCATAAATTAGAGTATACTCTAGAAATGCTTTTCTTCATTAATAAATTTTCTCAACATTGAGGAAAAGACCCTTCTACTATTTATCAACTTATGATAAGTGGTCAATCAAAAGAATCCCATTCACCTTCCCCTACATTCTCATATGGATTTGGGGGTAATAGTTTCTTTGCCTCTCAACCTATTCCTTCTCTTTTGACCCCTTCTCATACTATGACATCTTATTCCTTTATTTCCTCAACCTCTATACTAAGTATCTTTATTAACATGGCATGTTCAACATCTAGTGGGCCTTTCCCAAGACCTACTCTTCTCAATTCCTCCATTATTGCATCATTTTATACCCATGGTAATCATTCCACTACTTATTCTTTTAATCCTTCTACTAGTGCATCTTTTGAAACCCATTCTAATCATGCCACTAGTGCCTCCTTTTATAACAATAACTCTCAAGATACTAATATCATGCATGTCACTACTCATAGTGGTACCCAAACCACTAATACAAATACTAATTCTTTGCATGATTTGGACAACACCACTCAAACCCATCAACTCTTGTTACAAAATCTTAACCAAATGAATGATTTCCAAGCTAATAATGTCAACCAGATGATGAAAATGTAGAATCACCCTCAATATGTTCTATGGGGAGTGCAAAACCAAAATGACCCCCACCCCCCATTAGGGATTCCCATGTAAATCTTATCCCTCAACCACCTCTTGTTAACAAAATAATCAAACACCTTCAAAATGAACCTATTACACCTCAAATTGCTAACATAGATATAGGAGGTATCATCTGGCCATTTACAATGACCCTCTTCTAAACCATCAAGATGATAATGATAAGCCTACCCCTTCCACTAATAATGTTGATAATATTATATACCCAACTCTCAAATATACTATGGTAAACATGACTAATATGAGAAGGGTAGTTGCCTTAATTGATTCTCATCCTACCCATACATCTCACACTTTCTGTGTTATCCAAGATTCTTCCCCAACTCACCTAATAGAGTTAGGGCAAGAGGACCTTATCTATTTTGATAATCCAATTCCAACACCTCCATTGGATAACACTTATCATACCAATTCTACCATTTCTCTAACCTATTTACCCATCACCAATGATATTCAACCTTCTAACACTACTTATTAAAATCTCTCACAAACTAAACCTACATCAACTACATTATCCTTTCATGATAATCAACCAAATTATCCCTATATTAAACCTCTTATATCTTATTAACATAAATTTTTATGCACTTATACTCCTCCTTATGAGGAAATCCTCTAACATTATGCACCTCTATCCAACATTCCCCTCATGGGTTATGACAAATGCGATCCTATCATGAAGTTTACTAATCTCCATCTCAAATTACATTTATTAAACTCATGTGGAATTCTTTAATCATCATAACCACCTTATGTAACTCCTATTTTAAATGAACATCCCTCATCCTCCCCTATCAAGATGTGAAGATACTGTATCTAGGGCAGAAGATAACTTCTTATAATAATGCAAAGATATGTCTATACACATTGATAAATAATGGGGCACTTCTCTCTCTCAAATTCCCTATTAATTATCTGATTCCATATGAGATTATACTTCATGCAGATGATCCTCACATATTTATAAGCATCTGAATTGGTGACATCCAAGTTAAACATTTCCTTAATTGATGAGGATTCATGTACTTATGTTTCCTCCCTTGACTTCATTAAAACCCTTAGATACTCTGAATTCAATCTTAAGTCCATATGCAACACATGTCAAGGCTATGACCAAAGGTAAAAGCATCCCTTAGGTTATATGTGGCTCCCTATCATTGTCACACATTTCACTATTTGAGTAAAGGTTATGATCTTCAATTTTACTCTCTCCTATAATATCTTGTTTGCTAGACCATAGACTCATTACATGAGAGTTGTCACCCCTTTTGACAACCAATATGTCAAATTCCCTCATAATGGTGAAATATATTAGTTTCAATTTGACACTAACCCTTGTAATTTTGAACAATTCTAAGACTATGGTATATTTGAAAATCTAACCCTTGAACCCTTGATGAGTGTTCTATTTTGAGGATCTCAATGTTTTAATTTCCCTATCAACTTTATGTGAGGTTACAATGGTCACCCCAAAATCATCAAGAATATACCACCTAACCTCTTAGATTTTAATGATAATGAGCCTGATAATATAAACTTCAAGATAAAAACTTTTGATCTCTCTCCTCATCTCATTTCCCAACTTTCAGCTTCTATGAATCTGTGTTCCCGTCAACCACCTAGTGAATATATACTCATAGTATTAACTAAGACTCAACACTCTATTCATAATGTCACCTTCATGGGAAGTTCATCCCTAATTGTATAATTGATCTTCATGCACTTGAATATGATGATAATTATACCTTAGATGACCCATTTCTAGGAGGTCTTGTTCAAGCTTGAGATGTTGAGATCCGTCATTATTGTTCTTATTTGTTTTACTTTTCCTATTTATCTTATCACATTATGTCTTATATAATTCCTAATTTTACCATTATTCCTCTTGTTAATAGGTAGAGATAATGCTCACACCTCTAGTTTTTGAAGAACCTTTTAGGAGCATACTTATAGATCATGTTATGACTAATCCCTATTACTTTTCTAGATACCAAGATCCCTATAGCCAACTTACCCTTGAAATGTTTTCTACCATACTTCAACCCACTGTGCATCTTGATCATCCCTTAGTTGAGCCTAGTCCATATCCTATTCCTAATCTCATTTTATTTGAGTCTCTTCCTACTTTTGATCATGTTTCTCCTTCAATCAAGCCTCATCTAGTTGATTTACCAACCTTGCCTCCCCTTGGTAATGACCTACTTATTTTATCATAGCTTGATACTTTGCCTACCCAATGGGTTGATCAGCTATACTATGGCATTCATAGAGTCTCCAGTCATTATACTAGAGATTATAAGTTATACCAGCCTTCCCAAGCTTCTATTTCCATTCCCTTTATTAGTACACCCACAAAGTCTACTAACAAGCATATTTGTTATTTCCATGGCATAAATAATCATTCCTCTACTCATTTTCATAATCTTAGATAATATATAGACACATTGTGTACTACTCTTTCTTAGCCTAAAAATATGTCTATACCTCCCCTAAAAGTATTACCTAAATATATTCCCAAATATGGGGAGGTCGATTGCTATGGCACCAATGCAGTACCCATCACATTGATCATTTCCACATCCTCTAGTAGCATTTCCAAATCACCTCATGACCATTCCTATGTTTTATATCCCTCCTCCCATAGGTCATCCATGAAATTAGGCTCCCCCTTCTTCCCCCATGATTCCCCCACCTATGTCCACTTCTTCCCCTATGGTTCCTCCACCTATGGTTCCCCCACCTATGGTTTCCCCACTGTGGTTATCCCAATCATGATCCCTCTATATGTGGATCTTCCTTCACTTGTGGCCCCTTGTCCACCAATGAATCCTTCATGTTCTATATATTTCACTCATATTCCATCTCTTGTGTATCCCATGCATAATGGCCCTCATGAGCATGATCCTTTAGGCATGCCTACATTTTTTTGAGGAGATTCTATGAGAGGTATTTTCCCATCTTTCTTAGAAGATCGATGAGACCCTCACTATAGTTAGAGTCCAGCTTCACAGAGATCTATTATATGTTATGGATAATGTTTATGGATAAATTCACTAGTATTTATGAACATAACATGGTTTTCATTCACTTTCTTCTTCATTTTGGATTGGACGTGTGTTCCAAGTTTATATTTATCTAATTTATATCATTTGACACTATGTCAAATTCTTATCTATCTTACATGGCTATTTATATTTCACACTACATGTTGTCTATGGTGTCATTTTCTTTCTTTATGATCTCTTATGCATTATTTTCATGTCTACATGCTTTTTAAGTTCATTTATTTGCATAAATATCTTACTTTTTTATCATGATTATTTGCCACCTTATCTCTATAACATAGATAATCATTATTTTGACTTGGTTATACAAACCTTGCTCCCCTTAATCCTCTTTATTTACCATGTGATTAGTTAATAAACAAGTCATCTCATTATAATCTCATTTTACTAGTCCATCTTGGATCTCCCTTTATTCCCCTTATTTCCTTTTGTAAACTAAACATACATAGGGTTGAAAAGTGAGATACCATGTTAGTTTATAGGTAAGCCTAAGTGTTTTAGTCAGTCATGTCATTGGATACTTAGCTTCTTTTAAGCCAAATTCTAAAGCTCATTTGTGTGTATCACTCTCATGATTGGTCATTCCAAGTTTTTATAGTGGAGGAATCTTAAAATCCATAAAAATTTAAAAGCCAAATCATTTTATAAAAAGTCAATGATACAAAAGGCAACATTACAAATTCCAAAAGTCTAACTCAGAGTAAAAGATGTGATTCAAAGCACATCTCATTTTTTTAATTGAATATCAAACTACATAGTTTGCCTCATCATAGAGTCATGGTCTCTTAGGGTATGGTAGGCCAGTAGATTGGAAAAGGAGAATAAAAAAAATCTTTTAGTGATACCTACTTTCTCACACAAGTACCCAATATTCATAGTAGATTGACAGCTCTGTAAGAGGTCCTAAGGAATGGGGAACATGCTGTGGGAAGGTAGGTCTATTTTAATTTTTCTTGTTCAAACAATCAACATGAGTCAATCTTTATATAACTTTTTACTAACTATGAATGGGTATCCTTTGTATATTATTGGTCACTAGTCACTTAGTATCTTTTTATGTCCTTAATATACCTCATATTTCTTAAGGTCTTCTCATAAGATGCCTACATTATGTTTTTTACATTCCTTCTTTCATTTCTCCCAATCCTAATATTTTACCTTGATAAATATTGTTTTGTTCACTGATCACTTCCCCTTAGGGATTCCCTTTGTGAGTTGTAATGTAGGACCTTAGATAAGACTAGGCCTTCCTCACAAATTACTAAATTACCATTTCAAACATCCCCTTTAACATATTTTTCCCATTGTTTCCACCTCATTGGTTTTTCCTTCATGAGTTTTAGTGTAAGACCATGGATAGGACTTGGACTTCCTCACAAAGATTTTCAATACCCAAGTCACAATAAAAATACATTTGTTAAATTTGATATAAGTTGTGATTGATCATGAGTTACACATCATTGACATGCTTCCCATGTTGATTTAGTATGTTTTATGATTACCTAATTGATATTTAACTTTTATCTTCTTATTTTCCAATTACATGTAAGAATACAACCATTTTTATTAAGTTTTTCATACTTTCTAGTTTGAATTAGTGTGATCAATTTAAGGTTAGTTTTCCAATTTTATTTCTCTTTTATACTTTCAAACGTGATTTAGTATGATTGATTGACTTAATTGTTTTATTTTTATACCATTTTTATTTCATGATATTTCAATTTTATTACATTAATTTCATCCTTCCCAACATGATATAATGTGATTTTACTTGTTTTAATTTGGTACAAATCTTTTTCATGGTTTATTATACTTAGTCATGTTTTGTCATTACACATTTTTGATCATGATATAGTGTATAGTAAATTTTATTTTGATTAATTATATTTTTCCAAGTCATTTTTGCCTTTCTATTTTTAACCATACATGTGTATCACATAATGCTAGAAAAGAAAACACTCCACATGTATTTCCCATAACATATACAATAAAAGTAAAATACATGTGATACAAAGAAATATATCCATGCCTCAACATCCACAACCAAATACAACTCATGAGATCAAAATCAAACTATAAAAATCAATATCTATATATATCATGTATTTTGTACAATACAAGGTACAACATACAAAATACATAGCTCCATCTCTATGGTTGGGCTCCATCCTGCCTATCTTTTCGACTAGCCATGTTGCCCATAGATGTTTAGGACTATCCCCTCTATATGGTATGCTATAATAAGGTAGTCTGGGATCTCAATAATGATACCTATCCCTATATGTTGGCCACTTGGGCCTATACCTATCCAAATTGGACCATGGTAGTCATATGCACTACTCTCTCCTGAGCCAAGGCTTTCCAAATCTATGAATCTATCACCCCCATCCCTGTTAGTGGCTAAAATCCATACTTGCATGTCTACAATTACCTCACAACCTCCCCTACTAGTCTAAACTAGCTTTTCTAGGCTTGGAAAGATTATACCATAGGATTATCTAGTGTGGTGGGGTCATATAATGCCAACACCCGATCTAAAATGTCATGATATATAGACATAACTCAGGATACCCATATGACCACCTTTGTTATCAGATCTACAACACCAAAAATAGATAAATATTAGATCACATATATATCTCAAAATCTATCTATATACATAATATTTTCAAACTTTATCAATTACTAATGTTTTCTATCTTTCAAGAACCTATCGAGTCTCAATCTCTCTAAGTGTATGCCTTAAGGGGTGTACCAGAAAAGGAGTGGGAAAACAATGAGTACTTCATATGATTGTTGTCCCTTTTTCCATTTGATATTTACACATTTGTCTCCTAAAAACTATTCTCTTAAGCTTTGCCTCCTATTTTGCACCCTCTTATAGTTATTATCCACCTTCATTATCCCTTTTACTAACCTAAACCCCTTTTTAGTAGCTTATATGATTATGCTAGCCACACCAACCCTGTCTTATTATTTATAATAACTTACTAAGAACTATGTTGGTGATGATTGACATAGTTCATTATCTAATATGTTTTTTATCAAATATAATAATAGGTCGACCATGTATGTAATAAAAAATGCATCATATCTATAAATCAATCCTAGCTTGGAGAAGATAGAGCGTACCTATACTTTCAATTGGGTATACACTTTTTAAGCTAGAACATGACCAATATGGGGATATGCTAAAACCGATTAGAGGATCACTTGTCATAACATATCGTGTTAGGATGGGTTACAATTCTTATAGTATAACATAATCAAATAACAAAACGAATGGATTCCTAAGGTTCAAAACATTCACTTATTCTAATAACAAGAAAGCAAATATAATCTAGTACACACCAAAGCTTGTGGCATAGAGTTGGGGTTAGAAATAATAAAATAACTAAACTAAACATGTATTAGAAGAAATATACTCATTTCAATGTATATGAAATCTTAGTACATGGGAGAATAATAAAAATGCATTATCTATCTACTCTTATAAAGGAGAAATAAAGTTAGGAATACTTACCTTTGAAGATGAATCCATCAAGCCTCAATCTCTCCCTTATCCAAGATGCTTCATAAGAGATTATTATCATATGTAAGGATAACCAAGATAAATGAGCTCTAGGATACATAACCTATCTAAACATCCAAAAGAATTATCCACAATACAAGATATGTATCTCCAAAGAAAGTATGGAACCCTAAGCTTTATCCCTAAAGTATAATGGTCAATAAGTAGATGTTTATTCGCACTTCTTCACTAATAATTATTCTCTTATGAAATGGTAGGAAATGAACTTGTATATATAAATAGATATTTCCCTAAATCCTCTCAATAATGTCAGTTGTATAGGGTTGACCCAGTTGACCTAGTGTGTTTTTAGTGATAATTCACTAGGTCTGAGCTGGGTCAGTTGAAAGGCTAACATGATAAGAAAGTGATAAATTCCCCTAAACTATACTGGGTCAAACTAGTATAGTCAACTATCCAAAAGGGTGTTAAAACAAGAAAAGAAGGAATGGAAAGAGGAAAATATAGGAATGGGTAGAATTGAGAAGAACAAGTTTAGGGTAAATGGTTTTGAGGAGACAAGTATATATATGGTAAGTGGAAAAAGGAATAAAAATCTTATGAAGCACTAATGGTCTATCCACACCTTTTCTAGTGCACCCCTTAAGGCATGCACTTAGAGAAATTAAAACTCAACAAATTATTATAAGATACAAAGTGTCAGTAATCAATAAAAGTTTGAAAATATTATATGTATACATATACCCCACTCTAAGTTCATCACATGTCATGTAAGTTCAACATGGGATGGTGATTTGAGAAAAGATCATGATAAAACACAAAATCGATGCTAAATAAAGTATAGTAAGTAGAAAATAAGATAAATGAAAGGAATGAATTGAAAAACACATACCTTTAACTTATCTTAGTGCCATAGATAAAGAAGTAGACTATAAAAAATGTAGAGGTGTCCAATGGAGAGAATACTAGATGAACTTGTATAAGTTAGTGCAAAAAATAGCCAAAAATCAAATTTTTTGGAAAATAGGCATATGGTAGTGGAAAATGATCTCTACTTCATCAAAAATCTAACACATTTTATGATTCGTAAAATAGATGAGAAGAAACAAAGATATAAGTAAAATAAGGAATCTTCAAGATAATAATTAGAAAATTTAAATTTGGAAAAGTGTTTTTAAGTAGAGAAAAAGAGAAGTCATTTGTTATTTTGACTTGTGAGAGAAGGGAAAAAGATCTCTAGAGACAAGAATGGGCTAGAGTAGTGGGATTAGTATGTGAGGGATCTATGGGGGAGGAGAGGATTGGGGACACTAGTAATGAGGTTGATATTGAGGCCACATTAAGAGTGACCATGGATTGGTTGGGCATGATGATGAGTTGAGTAGGAGGATAGGGGTGTGGAGATAGAGATACTAGATGTACCACTACCGGCTCCATAAAGAGATGATCAGTGGCTATTGAGGGCATGGTGTCGATGTAGGTAGGAGGTAAGAGAGAGAGAGTGAGACTATTACCATCCTAGATGACCCCATAGGTAAGACAAAGGAGATGATAGAGGAACCACTCAAACATAAGCTAAGACTGACACAGGATATGATATTCAAGTTTGAACTAAGGAGCTAACCTATAGAGGAGGTGCTAGGAGGTTGTGTAGATGGGGAGAATATTTTAGGTGGTCACATAGATGGTGAGACCATAGTAGCTGAGACACAAATAGGTAAAAATATGATTAATTTGTTACTTTAAGTTTTCATTTGGAAATATAGAAAGATAAATAGATATTTATTAGATATAGTAGTGATATAATATCCATCTTATGGGATTTTTTAGGTTTAGGTGATGATGAGGAGGAGAGATGGGGGTACTTGGTGAGGGGAACACTCTATGACATCCTAAATGAGACTTTGTAGCCATTCAACTACATGACACTAGAGGTTTGAGTGTATCATCTACGCCAGCTTAGGTGAGCTAGTTTAGATTAGTTGGAGAGGTAGCAAGGTAGATAAGGGTATAGAGGGAGAGGATGAAACCACCAAAAATGATAGGTGTAAGGGAGATAAAGGCATGGTAGGCCTTAGTAAATGATAGAGTTGTGCATTTAGCTATAGTAGCACATATGATAGAGATATGGACCCAACTGGTGGAGTCACAAAAGTGTAAAACACACCTATAGGGATAGGTAGAGGGATTGAGTTCTTGGATAGCCTCTTTATAGTGTACCATTTAGAGGATTCAGACTAAGGCCTTAGTAGGCAGTGTGGCTAGGCCATGAGATAGATAGGATGGGATCTAGCCTTAAAGTTTGAGCATTGTATATGGTTATATATGTTGTATCAAACTCATGATAGTTATATATTGGATCATTTTGGCATATTGTTAGATGTGTATGTTATCATTATGGTTGATTCTATTTGTTTATTATGGTTGAGGTTGTGGATGCTTAGGATATAATTCTTTTTAGCACATGTATTTAGCTTTGTTGTATATGCTATAGGAAATATATGAGATGTTGTTTATTTTCTAGCATTATGAAATACACATGCATGGTTAAAAATAAATATGAAAAAAGACTTAGAAAAATATAATCAATCAAGAAAATGTAATACACACTATTTCAAGCTGGGAAATGTGTAATAACAAAAATTGACTAAGTATAAAGAACCAAGAAATGGTAAAATAAGATGGTAAAAAGGAATTTGTTTTAAAACCAATATGAAAGATGTTTGCACTAAATTCAAACAAATAAAATCATACTAATATCATGTTGGGAAGTATGAAAATAATGTAATAAAATGGAAGGTATGTAAAATGGCACAAATGGTATAAAAAAAAAATTAATAAGACAATCAATCATACTAAATCATACTGGGAAGTATGAAAGAAAAGCAAATTTGTAAAATTTTAGACTTAAATTGGTCATACTAATTCAAGTTGGGAAGTATGAAATATTTAAGAAATGGTTGAAATCTTACATGCACTTAGAAAATAAGAAGATAAAAAAGTAAAAGAGAAATGAAGTAAGCATAAAACATACTAGATCAAGCTAGAAAGCATGTAAAATGGCATGTAACTGCATAATTGATTGAATCTTATCTCAAATTTGACACATGTAATTTGGATGGCAACTTGGGTATTGGAAAATTTTGTGAGGAGGGTCAAGTCTTATCTATGGTCTTATACTACAACTCAACAAAGATAACACTATTGGGGTGGAATAAATAAGAAAATTAGGTAAAATAAAAGGATGTGGGTAATAGGAAGGAAAAGATGGTAATTTATGAGGAATGCCATGTCTTATCCATGGTCTTACAAAATAAATCATAAATCAAATCCCAAAGGGAGTGACCAGTAGAAAAAATAATATTTATTAAGAGGAAATATAAGGGATATAAGGAGTGAAAAAAGGAGTGTAAAAATAAATACTTAGGAATCTTATGAGAAGACATTAGGAGTCAAGAGGCATACTAGGGACATGAGAAGACACTAAGTGACTAGTGGTCATCTATGTACAAAGGAAACCTATTCTCTATAGACACAAAGCTTTGTAGGTAAATAGGTGTGATACTAATATCAACTCATGAAGGTAGATTGGTACAAGGAAAATTAAAATGGACCTACCTTCCCACAACATGTTCCCTAATCTTTAAGACCCTTTACAGAGTTGTTGATATACTATGAAGATTGGGTACTTGCATGAGAAAGTAGGTAGCACTAAAAGTTTTTTTTATTCTCCTCTTCAATCTACTAGCTTACCACACCCCAAAGGACCTTGGCTTTATCATGAGGCCAACTATGGAGTTTGAGCTTCGACTAGAAGGAGGTTTGATTTGAATCACATCTTTTAGTGTGATTAGACTTTTAAGAATATTTTGTCCTTTTGATATCATCACCTTTTATTTAAATGATTTGGATTTTAGTTTTATTTTGAAGGTTTTTTAATAATCCTCCTCCATAAAGATTTGGAATGACAAATCATGAGAGAGATAGTGATGCACGCAAATGAGCTATAGGCTAAGGATAAAGGAACCTAAATAACCAAAGACAAAGACTGAGTAGGATACTTAAGATTAATAATGAACTAGTTTGTGGTCTCAAGTCTCAACCATGTAGATGCCTAGTTTGTAGAAAAAGGGAAGAGGGAAAAAGGAGATCCAAAGTGGACCGGTAACAAGAATGTATAATGAGATAGATTGTTTTTTGAATGATCACATGGTAAAGGGAGATAATAACCAAGGGAATAAGGTTTGTATAACCAAATCACCATGATAAATTATCTATGAAAAATAAGGATAAGAAAGCAAAACAATCATAAAGATATAAAAATGAGAGTGAGAGTTTTGAGAAAAAATCCATGGGAAAAGGGAAAGAAATGATAAATAAAAGACAACCATATGTGAAAATAAATGATAATATGAAAAGTATATGATACAATAAGATAAGATCATGATATAATACAAGCTAAAATTTGACATAGTGTCAAATGATATAATAGATAAAAAAATAAGATTGGAGCACATGTCCAATCCAATATGAAAATGTGAAAGCACCATGCATGTGCTCATAAATACTAGTAAATATACACACACACATTATCCAATACATCATATAAGTCTTTATGAAGATGTAGTCAAATTGCTTCTAAGGTTTCATCAATCTTTAATGGATACTGGGTAAATATTTATTTTCTAATCTCCTCAACTATTGGAATGTTTAAAGGATCATGTTTAAGAGGGAAATTAGGCAAAGGTTGGTCAGGAGAATGCATGGATGTGGGATCTACTAGAGCTATATGAATCACTGATGGAGAAGGATTCACAGGTGAAGGACTCATAGGTGGAGAAGGATACATAGGTGAGGGAAGGTCTACAAGTGAAAGAATCATAGATGGAGGCATAGAAGGTGGTGAAGGGACCACAAAAGGGGATAAAATCACTAGAAGTAGAACCATGAGAGAAGAAGGAGAATCCTTCTTATGAGAATGACCTATAGGAGGAATAAAAGAAGGTTTGGGAATGGATATAAGGTGATATTTGAGATGTTGTTAAAGGATATGACAATGATCAGTGTGATGGGTGCTGCATAAATGCCATAGATAATATACTTCACCATACTTGGGTAGATATCTAGGAAGTAACTTTGAGGGAGGTATGGCTTTATCTAATGATGGGGAAGAAGGATGCAAGGTATCAATATATTATCAAAAATTATGATAATGGGTGAAAAAATTGTTATACATCCCATGAAAGAAATATATATGCTCTTGTGTGGTTTTAGTACTCATAAAAGGAGGTAAAATAGGAGTGGAAGAAGCTATAGAACACTCATTGGCCCATTTTGTGGATAGAGGAGCCATCTTAGGCAAAGGAAGCAAACCATCACCAAGGGAAGCTGATGATGAGGAAAGAATGGAATTAGGTTTAATGGAAGGAATGATAACATCAAAAATAGGGGTAGGCTCAAAAAAATAGGAGTGGAAATAAGATCAACTGTAGTAGAAGTGAGAAAAGGCTCAACTATAGTAGGCTCTACTGAGGGAGGAATAAGATGTACATAAGGTCTAAGGAGAGTCACACTAACATCAAGGGTAAATGAGATAATAGGATTAGGGTACCTAGTAAAATGGTAAGGCTTGGTCATAGCTCCTAAAAAACTAGAGGTGTCAGTGCCATCTCTACCCTATGATAAAGGGGGAAAATGAAAAAATCAAGAACTATAAGTGAAGGAAAATGATGAGATGCATGAAAAGATTCAAGTAAAGAAAATTGATAATGGACAATCTTGGCATCATGGGCTTGCAAAAGACTACCTAATAATGGATAATCTAAGGAATAACCATCATCATAATCAAGGGTGTGAATATCAATGACATAGGTAGGGATAACCTTATCATTTGATGAAATATGGTGAATAAAATGCCTAGTCTTGGTCAAGACTATAGGAATGCCATTGTAAGGAGGTTTACAAGAGTAAGGTTGCAAAGAAGTAGGAAGCTATGAGATGAGATGAGGTGAGAGATTATAAATTTTAATCTTTAAGTTAATCTCATTAGCTCATCATCATTATAATCTAAAATATTAGGAAGAATGTTACCAATGAGCTCAGGATGCCCACTGTAACCTTGGGTTAAATTAATGAGAAATTTGAGATGTTGAGACTCATAGAATGGAACACTTGGTAAAGGATAGAGAGTAGGAATATTGAAGATGCCATGATCTTATAATTATTTAAAATTATAAGGGTTAACGTCACCTTAAATCCTATAAATGGCTCTAATATGAGGGAATTTAACATATTAGTAGGCAGAAGAAGTGATAGCTCTCATGCAATGAGTCCACAGTCTACTAAAGAAGATGTTATAAGAAAGAGGGAAGTTAAAGATCATAAATTTCACATGGATGGTGATAGGTTGGATTGTAATGGAAATCCACATACAACCTAGAGGAGGCATTTTCCTTCTATCATATCCTTGGCATGTGCTACATGTAGACTTAATATTGCATTCAAAATACCGAAGGGTTTTATTAAACATGAGAGAAGTGACACATGTGTTGGAACCCTAATCAATAAATGCATGCTTGAGTTATATATCACCTATTTGGATGCTAATGAATAAGGGAGGATCATATGCATGAAGAAGAATATCATCTAGAATCATAAAAGCTATGGGAAATTTCAAAGAAAGAGAAGTGTTTATATTTTTGTCAATGTTGATAGACATATCTTCACATTGTTATAAAATAATATCTTTAAAACCAGATAAATCTACCTCCCATCCTAAAAGGGGAGGACAAGGAACATTTATATCAAATAGGAGCTACATAAGGTAATTTCTATGACATGGAAAAGTACTCATAATCTCATGGAATGATATTTGGTACGTGATATTAGTGAGCTCCACAATGGGATTCCATTTATCATAGCCCATTATAAGGTTATTAGGTAAAGGTGTGTAATGGTTAAGGAGGTCCTCAGAAGGAGGAGCTAAAGAACATTGAAATTTTTATTAATAAGAAAAAGGTGGTAAACCATGTTGAGAGATGATGAACTAGTTGGTTGAAGTTGATTTTGAGAATTGGGAGAAGAAGTGTTAGTAGAAGCTTTGTTATTATTAGTATTAGAAGATGATGGAAAAATGGTATAAATGGAACGGGATGTGTTATCTAAGGGGGAATGAAAAATTGGACTGTCAAAAGTGATAAGATCTTCTTTCCCCAACTCATTTAAATGAGTTAGAGAATAATCTTGGATAAAATAATATGTCTTATGTGAATGAGGTGTAGATAGGTTGGGAATCAATTAAAGCCACCACCCTATGCATATTAGTTATGATAACCACATTCTCTTTAGAAGTTGGTTCAAAAAGACTCTCTACATTATTTGTAGAATGGGTGGGCTTGTTTTGAGTGTCTTTAATTGGTTGATGATTAGGTAAAGGATATTTTTAGATAGCTAAATGAGCATTTGCTTGATTTAAGGCTCAAGTTTTGTCATTTGATTTATAGTACTTGAAATCAATCTCATAGGCTTGTTGATACTTATGTATAATGGAATCATGATCAAAATTAGGGTAACAAAAAATTCCATAGCTAAATTATGAAACTATCTATAGGTCTCATGAGAATGATCCTAACTAGCATGGAATCATTAAAACTTGTTAGGATCATACCATGTTTCATAGGTTGAGTAGGGTCAAGCTCTCATGAAAAAGTCTTGGGCAGATGATTAAGAAATTTAATTGAGTATAGAGGTTTGTGAAAATTAATGTTATTAGGTGAAGAAAAATGAGGATTAGTATATTGTTGAGAAGAAGGAGCCAGTTCTGAAGAAGGGTTAGGAATGACATCTTGAACATTGTGAATGGTGTCATAAGAATCAATAACACCATCATTAGTGATATTGTGGTTTTTATTCTTTAGTAATAAATGAGGACGTATAAAAGGTTGGGGTGGATCAAATTGATGCATTAAGAAATCTTATCTTTTAACTTGGTCAATAGCCTCCTACAAGGTACATGGAGAGAGAGAGAAAGAGCGGACCCAATATTGTAATTTAAGAAAGAGAGAATTTGTAAAGAGATGAAAAAGATTGTCATCCACCATGTTATGTTCACATTTATTCAACAAACTCTTCCATCTCTTAACAAAGGCTTGGGAAGTTTCATTCTAATGTTGTTTGTAATTAATGAAATGGGCCAAAGTGTTTTCAAGAAGATCATTAGTTTGGAATTATTTCACTAAAGCATTTACTAAGTCTTCCAAACTAGAAATGGAGTGAGCTCTAAGTTGATTATACCAATCTAAGTCATCACCCATGAGGGTTTTAGATAGGATCTTGGTAGTGGTAAAGTTTTTTAATTTGACCCAATCCTTGTATATATTTCTAAATGTTTTGAGGTGAAGGGTAGGATTGGTTGACCCATTATAATAAATTGTAAGTGTTATACCTCTTATATCAATGTTAGCAATCTGAGTAGTAAGAGGTTGATTTTGTAGATGCTTGATGGTTTTATTGAATAAAGGAGGATGAGGAATAATATTTCCTTGAGAATATTGAAGGGGAGGAGGGGGAAAATTTTGATTATCTGTGCCCCAAGCCATTGGTTGTAGATGAGATTAAAGATTAAGAAGGTGGTTTTACATTCTCATCATTTGATTTATGTTATGTGCTTGAAAGGTATTCATTTTATTAAGAGTTTGAAATAAAATTTGGTGTGTTTGATTAGAATTAAAAGCATTATAATTGGTATTAGTGGCTTGGGCACCACTATTAGTGTTGATATGAGCTTGAGAAGAATTGTGAAAATTTGAGGCACTAGTGGAAAAATTTGCTTGTGAAGCAAAAGATGGACTAGTGAATGGTTGAGAAGAAGAAGCATTAGAAGCATGATTTACTTGTGTATTAAATGATGAACTAGTGGAAATATTAAGGATAGTGGGATTAAGGATAATGGGTCTTATGAGAGGTCCACTAGATGTAGAACCTGCCATGTTAGTTTAAATACTAGGCATGGAGGTAGAAGAGGTTAGAGGACAAGACGTCATAGCATAAGAAGGATTCAAAATTAAAGGAAGAGGTTGAGAATAAAATAAAGTGGTACCTCCAAATCCCATTGAGAATGTAGGAGTAGGTGAATGAGACTCTTCGATTTGACCACTAATCATAAGTTTATAAAGGGTAAAAGAATCCTTTCCTCTATGTTGAGGAAATTTAAAAATAAAGAAAAGCATTTTAGGAGCATACTCTAACTCAGGTTGATCCTCTAAGAAAAGAGGAGGATTATGATAGAAATAGGTATTTGAAGGGGTTCCATAGTTCATTTTATGAGTGGTAATATGAACATTACTAGCATCCAAAATAGGATCCCTCCTCTATCTATGGGAGACCCTATTAGGATTGGTTAAGTTCATCATATCTGTTGACTATGACTCAGTGCCCTTACCAAATACAAAGTCCATGATGAAGGGAAAAGAAGAGAGATGTGAAAGTAAAGGTAAAATATCTAATTGAAATATTACAAAGTGAACTCGATTGATCTAGTATAGAAATAGGGACTATAAAATTATACAAAGTCAACTGGGTTGATCTAGTATAGTGTATAGAAGGAATAAAAAGCTACTAGGTTGATTAGGTCAATCTATTACAATAGATAGGAAATTTAGGAAGCTTAAATTAGATTATGATAATGAAACAAGATAAGTTTTCAAGTAATGAAAAAGCAGTAAGTACTGAAAGGAAATAGACAATCAATTAGAATAATGTTAGCCAATATAATTAAAACACACAAAACAAAATCTTTCACTAACGTTAGTTAATTGAAGATTTTGTGCACATAATTAAACAAAGAGCAAGCAATCAACTTAAAAAGTAAAGCTAACAAATTGGTCAACCTAAATGTTAATTAGATTCTTTTAGATATGATTTTTAATGTGATTAGAATTTAGCTATAAGCAAGGTACTAGATAGAAATCTAAGGATGGTTTCAGGTAGTTTGGATTGAAAGGTACTATATTGGAAATTATATAGGCTTGGTATTGGGTCCTACACCCTCACTTCACATAGTGTAGTGATAAGGGTGTCTAGTGTTTAGCCAGAATATATCATTAACCATGCTTTATACTTGACCAAAGCATCAAGTTGGCTTCCCCCTTGGTGATTAAATCCAAGTAGGTTAGCCATGGGTAAATATAATGTTAAAGTGATTTTTTATGTTTTTGTGATTTTTTCATGTGTGCATAAAATATAAATATTGAAATTAAGAAATCAATAAAAAAATCCCCTAATTAAACTATGTGAACTATTATAAGCATGAAAACAACAAGAAAAGAAATATGTGAGCTAATTACTAGTAGATATAAGGTTAATTCCAATTGGAAACAGGGTATAATGTGGACACTATATTAAAAAAATAATGAATAGGGTCAATAGGGTCAAAATTGTATTATGAAATCAAGGTCTAAAAATGAACTGGGTTGATAGGGTTGATCCAACTATTTTTAGATAACACACAAAACATAGAATTGGGTTGGTAGTGTCAATCTAGTTGACTGTGCATGGGTAGTTTTAAAGAATAAAAAATATGAAAGGAAAGATAGAAAGAGAAATAAATAAATAATTAGAAAGGAACCTTGGTGGATTGAATATGCAATGAAGGAAGATTATTGATGAAGAACCTTGAGGTATGCTTGAGAAACCTATTAACTGGGTCGATAGGATCAATCAAGTTATACAAAAACCTATTGAAAAGTGTTGAAACTATAAGGGGTAGATTGGGTTGACCTAATAGGCTAAACTAAATTTATGAAAGGATAGAAACCTATACTAAAACTAATGGGTTGATCTAGTTTCCTATTCCTAGAAACTTGTATATAGAGAAAATAGTTGGGTTGACAAAATCAATCCAGTATGTCAAAAATATATGATAAAAATGATGATCAAAATAAATGAAATAAGTGAAAGAAATTATAAATGGTTAGTTTCATGTTGGGTTCACCAAAATTTAATCAAGGTGAAGCCAAAGTGAAAGCTAATGCTAACAAGAAAGAAACAAAAATGGAAATGTGAAGACAATCCAACTAGTGGTGGGGTAAGATTCACATTGAGTTCACTAGAATGTATGCAATCAGAAATTTATCATGTCTATAAATCAATCTTAGATCAAAGATGATAGAGCATACATACACTTATAATTGGGGATACACTTGTTAAGTAGGAGTATGACCAATATGGGGATTCACTAGACCTGATAAGGGGATCGCTTATCACAATATATCATGCTAGAAAAGCTTCCAAAGCCTACAATCTAACATAATCTCATAACAACCCTAATGGATTCCTAAGGTTTAAAACATTAAATTATTATAATAACAAGAAATTAAATCTAATCTAGTGCACACCAAAGCTTGTGGCATAAAGTGGGGGTTAAAAATAATAAAACAACTAAACCAAATATGTATTAGAAGATGGAGTCATATAAAATGCAAAAAATGTTAACTTGAGCATGGATAATGAAACTCAATCCTTAGGTCCCTCTTTATTTCTCTCATGACCTTCTTAGGCTTACTTTCACTGATTCCCAATCATCTATGGCCTTCCATACTTGACCCCAATTGAAACATGACCCTCTCTTCATGACTAATCCATCCCCCCATGTCTCGTCTGCTCAAAAAAATAGCATCAAAGTTGGAATATAGCACTGGACCCTAGGGTGTCCCCTTTTCAACACTCCTGTCTAGTCATAATTTAAGCCTAGATTACCATTTTTCCCTGATTCCTCATGTTTATTGTGTTGGCCTAATCTAGTTTCATCTAACCCATGAACAATAGATCCATATATAATCCCATTCAAAGATCATTTGAAAAGGGTTGGAAAATATCATTTAATCAAACAAGAATATAAGCAAGACCACTCAAGCAGTCTTCCCTATTCTCTGCATACATACAACCTATACACTTTCAAGCCAATTTAAGACCTTACACTAGTCCCTAGTCATCTCAAACTTACCCAATTTTAGCATTTATTGCATTTCAATTCACTATTGTACAAAAAACTCTTAAAGGGAGAACTAAATATGGCTTGATCCCTCCTCAAAGTATTGATATGTAGGTAGTGTGCCCACACATGGGGTGTGAAGCACGTCAAGTGCATCTTATACACACTAAACCCTTTTTCCATTTACCAAAGTTTATTTCAATTACATAGAAGATACAAGTATATGAAGAATCAACTCTACAAAGAGCTATGTTGATAATGAGGACCTAAATATTGGTAATTATGCTCACACTAAGTAGGTGAACAAAACTTAGAAAGCTTAAATCCCCAAGACAACAACACTGGAGAAATACTATAGCACCAGAGCCCATGGTGTCTAATTTTGGTGCTCCTATGCAATTAGAAAATGAAGTCCATTATCCTATTTTTAATAGTGTCCCAGTCTTGCATACAAATTTCTAGACCTTGTCTTAGTCATAATAGCCTAGAATAAGCTATGTTTGATTTTCTCTCTCTCATTGCTATTTTTAGAAAGGGTTAAATTGCAATTTAATTTCACAAATAAATAGCTTTAATTAAAAATATTATTTACTAATTTATCTTACTCAAACCTATTTACTAAATAAGAATAAAACTCCATTACTCCCAAAAAATAACAAATCATTTGGTGAACCTGACTTACTTTGAATTTCACATAAAAAGCCTAAAAACCCTAGGGTAAATTCCTAGCTAATTTTTCCCACTAATTTCTAAATATTTTCTTGAATATTAAAATTAGAAATTTCTATCAAATTTTAAAATTTTGTAGTAAATTTTAAAATAAATTTATTTCAAACCCTAGTTGCATAAACTAGGTCCCAATAATTTTTTAGCATTAAACCAATAATTTTTTAATTTTTTGCTTGGACATATAAATCAAAAATTTATCTCAAATTTTAAAATTTTATAGTAAATTTTAAAATAAATTCATTTAAAACCCTAGTTGCATCAACTACCTCCTAGTAATTTTCCAATAATTTTATGAATTTTTAGTTGCATACTAAAATTAGAAAATCACTTCAAATTTCAAAAATTCATAGTAATTTAAAAATATATATTTTCCTCAAAACCCTAGTTACATGTACTAGGTCCCATTAAATCAAACACTTTCCCATAAATTTTTGAATTTTTACTTGCATAACTCAAAAATTCAATTTCAATTTCAAAAATTCATAGTACTTTGAAAAACTATCACTGTTAAATCCCTAGTTGCATATACTAGCATCTATTTGCTTCTTGAGGTATCACCTTACATCCATAATCAAATTGAAAAAATGATTCTCACTTATGTGCAATTTTTTCTTACCTTTCTTGAAAATAACAAGGAAACCATAATAGGCCCTATAATGTATATGAATGATGAAGTATATCATATGTTAGTACAAAGCTTCATTCTTTGCATTTCATGATTATTTTTTATTTTATGCGATGATGTTAAGAAATTTATTCTTAAACATGTTAATACATATCTTGCATCACCTCCCTTGGAGTCTCTACCCTGTGCTAAGTCATGTAGCATGGTCTACTTTAATCTTCCCCAAGTCACTACCCATCGCCAAAGATCCTAGTTGATACCCTTTGTCCCTCCACTACCTTGACCCATCGATTATCTTTGATCTCCTCTTGTAGCTACTAATACTCCTATACAGATAGTACATAATGTGGTTAGAGATATTACTCGACATGACACTATGCCTCATCCACCTAGCTAGGAGCCCCATCACCCTTCTATTCCTACATGTCCTAGGCCTAACCCACCCACATAGGTAGATTTGCATAAGGCATATGAAATTTTTGATCACATGAGAAACACTCTAGCTAATATTTCCATGTTAGAACTACTCTATAAAACTAATATATTCAAGGACATTCTTTATCAAGCACTCACTCAAAATTATATGCCTATTGCTTCAGAAGCTTCTTATTTTGCATCAGTGGTCAATAGTTTAAAAACTACAAAAGATGTCTTTTATTTTTATACTAAGGACATGCATTTTTAGATAGTTATTGATCAAAATTTTCCACTATTCATATAAGTTCAAGTGAAAACTAGTGCAGTTAAGAGAGTTCTTATTGATAGTTGTTCCAGACTTAATATATGTAATATCACACTCTTATAAGCCATGGGCGTAGATATGGCATCAATGTAAAAATCATATAAGAACATTTGAGGATTTGATTATATACCATGATAGACATTGGGCACCATTACTTTGGATATCATGGTAGGACCCAAAACCCTCTCTACACAGTTCCAGGTCATGCCAAGTCCTCTCCACTATAATATTTTACTTGGATGACCCTAGATACATACTATGTGGGCCATTCCTTCTACTCTCCATTGATGTATTTAGTTTATCCATGAGGGATATCCTTATGTATGTCCAATAGACAACTAGACATTCAGATATTATTTAACTATAGAGTCATCTTCTACTATTCCACCATATGGAACACCTTATCTCATAGTATAGCCACCACCTCATTATATTTCTCTTAATTAGATATATACATATGAGGTTAGAGAGATTATCACTTCTCACACTCCTCTAATTATATTTATACCTTCAATTCTATATATTCCACTAATCATAATAGCTTTAGCACATTCTAGCTACTGCATCAGTCATAGTTTTGACACTTATTACACATCCACAATCACTGATAATAATTTCAACAATTCTAGTGGATTTCATAGTTACTCCAATATTTATAGATACTTTTTCAATAGTACCATATTATACTACTATAGATGATGAGACTCCTATAACAAAATTACCCCTTATGGTAAATTTTGAGTTACCATATGTAGATGATATTGATACAGATTCACAGGCTTTTTTAGATGATGATATGACACCCACACTCATAAATGGATATTTATGTAGATTGAGATTTACAATAATCAGCCCAAGAGAGTATTGAGATGACTCTAGAGCTCTCATTCCACATCCTACATCAATTTTATCATCTCACACTTCACTCTTAGGATATGCTCCACACTCACAATCACAGACAGATCACTTGAGACATACTGTTCAAATGGTTACCTCTATGGATATAGAGCTAGCTATTTATATTCAATTAGGCAGCACACAAAATCAACCATAGTTTATGTTATATATATTACTTGATCATGGATTGATCACATTACCTAAAATATGACAAAAATCTATCAGTAGATTATCACAACAAGATGGTCACCCATTTTGTACTTTTCATAGGATTACGGGCCATGATACAAAATCATGTACATATTTATAGTAGAGATTAGATAAAATATAGGATCTAATTATTATTCATATTATATCACCACTAGTAGAACCAACTCCACCACTTCCACTAAAGTCATCTACTAGTAGGGCTAAACATCCTAGAGTAGAATCAACATCTCCACCACTAGAACAACCTTCAGTTCACCTTTGATGCAATGAAACCATGAAAACAACATATATAACATATGATGATACTTATGATGATGATATCAAGGCATTTGATGATGATCATGACCCTTTCTTCCATTTCTATCCCAAATAGGCTCCATCCTTGGATCCCTTTCCCCCTCTAGCCTAGTATTTTATATCATTATGTACATATTGATTTATTTACTACATAGTCTCTTTCCATATTTTATTGCACATAACCTCTTCTTCTTGATTGTACATGGTTCACATATTCCAAAAAAATAAAAATAATATAACTTTTCAAAAATACAAAAACATTCAAAAAGGTCAAAACACCAAAAACACTTTGATTGTATGCATCATCCATGTTTTACATTACTAATATCATGATAGGACTTACATTTTTTTTTCATGATATTGTATGTCACTTTATCTACATTAGCATGCTTCACTTGATCTTCTTTGAGTGTGTGTAGTTTCATCCAGCTACTTGATTATTTTACTCTACCCATTGAGGGGACATCCTACTTCTACATTAGAGACACACTTTGATATACATACCCACTGGGGGTATCTTATACATGACTAAACCATCTAGGTTATGCCATTTATACACTACACACTCTAATTTATCATGCTAATATATATTACCTACTAGATTACATAGACTACTATATCAATATTTCACTACTATCTATCACTTGTGTATCTCTTAGCATATACCTAGTCTTATACTAAACATGTCTTGCATAATTTTAATCTTACTTTTATTAGTTATATGTTATTCTATCTTTCCAATTATTACATGATTTCTCTTCTTACTTATCATAGCTTACTAGCTTGTATTTTTAATTCTTACTTATCCTTATGTGCACCTTAAGACATTTTCCAAAGTCCTTTGCTTCTATTCATGTGTGTGCCTTAGGACATTTGCCAATGTCCTTTGCTTGTAATATTCCATGAGCATGTGGTCCTTATGCCAACATTGCTTATTTCACTTATATGTATATGTGGAATTTGAACATGCCTTGTATGCTTATTTTTTAGTTTGAGTGACATGTGCCCATGTCCCTTATTTGCATGGCCACTTGGCCACCCTTGTATGCTTCTTGCTTCTTGTTTTGAGTGCTTGTTTGCTTGATTGCATTTTTGATTGTTTTAATTCCATGATATTTATCATGCATTTTCCTATTCCCTTAGATGTCATGATGGACATCATGCTCCATCCCTCCAACTAACAATTAACAAACTAACAACTAATATTTTGAGTTCTAGTTTAGTACATTACACATGATATTACATTGTTACATCTATCTAGGTATACCCTTGTTGATCTAATAGTCTCTCAAATCAAATCATGCTATATCCTAAGATATATTGCTAATTATCATTGCTATATCGTGTATATTTTTAGCTTAACACACTTTTAGGGCTTCTTATTTTGAGGGAAATCATTATAAGGTACCTATTCCTACCCTTAAAAAAGGGGGCAAAAAATAGGGGTTTTTGCTATAGAGATCAGGGATCCTATTGGTTAAAAAATCTAGTTTCAGAACAACCAAAATAGAAACTAATCATTAAACCACTCATAATAGACTAGGGAGACAGTCAAAATTTTATAATAGTGATTAGTTTTAGCCCAAGATGATAGTGCCAAGGCTGGAATATAACACCAAACACCAGGGTGTCTATTTTTTTTGCTCCTATCTAAATAGTATAAAAACCAAGTTTTCTAGAAGTAAATAAAAAGGTAGGTTTAGTTACAATTTTGCATAATCAAACCAGTTTAGATTAATAGTTTTAAGTACAATTTAATTAAATAATATAGATATAAGGGACCTCATGTGTGGCATGATTATTTCTCACTTCCATTTTTAGATATAATAGCTGGTATAACTTCTAGATCAGAATCCATGTTTCGAACACCAGTGAGTTGGGGTAGATTACACAACACTTTTACTTCTTTTCTTTTAGTTTTTAGCATTACCCAAGCATTTTTAGTAGTTACATGCCTTATTCTATCTATAGGTGGTTAGAATCATTTTGGAGTAGCTTTCATACAAACCTAACCTCCACATTCTTAAGTACTCAAGTTTCTAAGTGGCTTCCACATAAGCCAAATTTTTAGTTTTGGAGTGGCTTTCATACAAGCCTAATATCCATCTTTTCTAAGTTGGCCAATATTGGCCTAGTTTCTAACACACATTTAGCTATCCATACCACATTGTCATATTTTCAAAGCATTTAGGGGCTTCAGAAGCCATCTCATATGACATACACATTCATACATACCGGTATCAGTTCTTAGCTTCATTTAGTAGGAAATGATGGAGCCAAACGGCCAGCCTTTGTATTCTTGAGCCACTTATGCAGAGGGGTTGGGCACATAGTCCAAAAACTAATTAACACATGCATGATCATCTAGATTCACTTAGTATACAATGATGGATCCAAAGGGCTAGCCTTTGTATTTTTGAGCCACCTATTCAGAGAAATTGGACACATAGTCCAAACATTGATTAACACACACATGATCATCTAGCTTCACTCAGTAGGTGATGATAGAGCCAAAGTGATATCCTTTGAATTATTGAGCCACTTTTTAAGGAATTAAACACTTAAATCCATTCATGATATAACTTTTGGTATAGTATCATCTAACACATCCATCATTACTTAGCCTTACTCAGCATCATAATAGGTTTTGTATTGGTTCATATACCTGGTGAGGTGTATTTGTTCCTTTCTCTTCCTCTCTCTTACCCAAATTTGTACATTCTTGTTTTATATTACATGTAATAAGAATTGATATACTCTTTATTTTCCTTTCATAGATTCACACTTACACAATGTGCTCACTATGCACTATCTAGCATTACTTATCATCATAACCTTCATGAGCTTCACCTTTATAAGTAAGCTTAGGTACCCTTTCTAGTTCCATTTATCCTAGTATTTTTCTTTGATGCATCACTAGAATAAAGGGTAAATGTAGTCATATAAAATGCAAAAATTGGTAACTTGAGCATGGCTAATAACACCCAAACCTTAGGTCCCTCTTGCTTGCGCTCATGACCCTATTAGGCTTACTTTCACTTATTCCCATTCATCTGTGGTCTTCCAAACTTGACCCCAGTTGATCTAGGACCCTTTCTTCATGACTAATCCATCCAACCTAGGTCTCATCTACTTAGGACAATAGTGACAAAGTTGGAATATAGCACTAGACCCTAGGGTGTCCCCTTTTTAGTGTTTTTATCCAATCACAATTCAAGCCTAGATTATCATTTTCCCCTGATTCTTCTTAATCATTATGTTAGTTAGTTTATTTTCATCTAACCCATGACCAATATATCCATATATAATATCATTCAAAGATCATTTAGAAAGGGTTACAAATATCATTCAAGCAAGCAAGAATACAAGAAAGACCACTCAAGTAATCTTCCCTATTCTCTATATATAACCAACCTATACACTTTCAAGCCAATTCAAGACCTTACACTAGTCCCTAGTCATCTCAAGCTTACCCAATTTTATCATTTCTTGAATTTTAATTCACTATTGCATAAATCACTCTTTAAGGGAGAACTACCTATGGCTTGATCCCTCCTTAGAGTATTGGTATGTAGGTAGCATGCCCATACATAGGGTGTGAAGTATCTCCAGTGCATCTTACACACACTAACCCCTTTTTCTTATTTGCCAAAGTTTTTTTTAATTGCATAAAAGATACAAGTATAAGAATATTCAACTCTAAATGGAGCTCTATTGACAACAAAGACCTAAAAATTGATACACTAGCTCATATTGAGTATGCAAACAAAACCCAAAAAGCTTAAATCCCTAGGACAACATCACTAGAGAAGGACTACATCACCGAAGCCTAGGGTGTCTAGTTTTGGTGCTCCTATCTAATAAAATAATGAAGTCTAAGATCCTATTTGTGATAGTGCCCCAATCTTGCATATAAATTTACAAACTTTGTCTCAATCAGAACAATCTAGAATAAGCTAAGTTTGATTTTCTTTCTCTCACTGCTATTTTTATAAAATTTCAAATTGCAATTTAATTTCACAAATTAGTAGCCTTAATTAGGAATATTATTTACTAATTTCTCCTAGTTAGACTTATTTATTAAATATAAATAAAAATCCATTATTTTTTAAAAATAAAAAATAAAAGATATATACTCACATCAATATATACAAAATACTAATACATGGGATAATAATACAAATGCATTATCTATCTACTCTTATAATGGAGAAATAAAGTTAGGAATACTTAACTTTGAAGATGAACCCACTTAGCCTCAATTTCTCCATTGGCCAAGGTGCTTCTCAAAAGATTATTGTGGTATGTAAGGATAACCAAGACAAATCAGCTTTAGGCAACACAACCTATCTAGGCATCCAAAATACTTATTCATAAGACAAGATCTGTATCTCCAAAAAAAGTATGGAACCCTAAGTTTTATTCCTCAAGTAAAATGGTCAATAAGTAAATGCTCATTCACATTTATTTGATAATAATTGTTCTCTTATGAAATGGTGGGAAATGAAGTTGTATATATAGGTAGATCACGCCCTAAATCCTCTCGATAACATTGGCTATACAGGGTTGACCCAGTCGACCTAGTGTGTTTTCAAGGATAATTCACTAGGTCTGAGTTGGGTCGACTGAAAGGCTAAAAAAATAAGAAAGTGAGAAATACCCCTAAACTATAATAGGTTGACCTATTATAGTTGATTGTCTAAAAGGGTGTTAAGGCAAGGAAAGGAGGAATGTAAATAAGAAAAGACTAAAATGGGTAGAACTGAGAAGAACAAGCTAGGGTAAATGGTTTTAGGAGACAAGTGTGTAGATGGAAAGTAAAAAAAAGTAAAAATAATCTTATGAAGCATCAATGGTCTGCCCACCCCTTTCTTGGTGCACCCTTTTATTCATGCACTCAGATAGATTGAGACTCGATAGGTTCCTATAGAATACCAAGTGTTAATTTTCAATAAAAGTTTGAAAATATTATGTGTATACAGACCTGGTTAACCTTATCAGCCACAACTTTCAAAAGGGTCTAGCATTAGATTTACCTATATAAACACAATCATTTTGCCATTTCTAAGAGAAAAGAAGAAGTAATTTATATTTCACATCTACTTATCCACCATTCTACTTGAGGATCAAGCTTAGGGTTTCATACTTTCTTTGGAGATATGGATCTTGTCTTGTGGATAATTATTTTAGATGCATTGGTAGGTTATGTATCTTAGAGCTGATTTATCCTTGTCATCCTTACATACCACAACAACCTCCTATAAATAACCTTGGTCAAGGGATATATTGAGGCTCAATGGGTTCCTTTTGAAAGTTAAGTATTCCTAACTTTGTTCCTCCTTTATAAGAGTATATAAATATGCATTTGTACTTCTTTTCCATGCATCTTAAGATTCATATGCATTGACGTGAGTATATGCATTCTATGCATGTTTACTTTTATTGTTTATTAACCCCACTTTATGCCACAAACTTTGGTAAGCACTAGATTATATTTTACTTTACTTGTTACTAGTATAGTGAATATGAAAACATAGGACCTAGTTAGGGTTATTGTGTAGTTTTACTTAACTAGAGGCTTTGGAACCCTCCCTAACAATATTATTATGGTAAGAGATCCCTTGGCTAGGTATTATTGATCCATATTGGTCATCAACCTGATTACCTAATATATCCCCAATTAGAAGTGTAAGTAGGATCTATCTTCTCCTAGATAGGATTGATTTGTAAGTCTATTACATTTCCCATTGCACACATTCTAGTGAACCTGATATGAATCTAGCCCTTATAGTTTTTATTTCATGTTTTCATTTCTAACATTTTATTGTTTTTCTATATATATGATATTAGGTCAACTAGGATATTATAGTTCTAACTTATGTGCATAGGTTTAATATAATATCATAGCAAAATAACTTTGTTCTTTCTATTCAAGTCTTCATTAGATATAGGTTACTAGATTGTATAAGTCAACATAATACTCTTCTTTAGTTATAAATAACAAACTAAGTTAAATAGGTCAATTTAGTCTTCCAATCAGCATCTAGAGGAACAAAATAAGTCATGTAGGTCAACTTAGTCTTCCAGTCAGCATTCAAATAACAAACTAAGTTAACCAAGTCAGCTTAATCATCTTATCAGGCTTCAACAAATAGAGTTTCACATAACTAGGTTGACCCAATCAACTTAGTTTATCTCTCTTTCTCTCTCTTCAATTTAGTAATTCATTACAGTTATATTTTGTACACATTTGTAGTCTTCAAAACTACAATCCTAAAATAAACTAAGTCAACTGGGTCGACTTAGTTTTGTATCCTATCTCCTGTCTAAAAGACTAAGTCAACTTAGTTGACTTAGTTCTTAAAAATTCTTGCTTTTAAAGAATAGTAGTGACCCAGTCAAATATGTTCTATAATGTTTGTATACAGTGTCATCTAAACCAACTTTGTACCATTCTTAATTTGAGAATTAACAACTATATGCTAGTAATTAATTCATACTTTCATTTTCACCTATGTGCATGCTTAGATTATCTCACATAGTCTAATTAGGTGGTTTTTAAAATTGCCCATTAGTTTTACTATTTTTCTCTTTTTTCACACACTACCAAATCACATAATATTGAAAACACATTTAATATTTTTCTTCTCAAGGCCTACCTACTTGGATTTCATCACTAAGGGGGAAGCCAACTTGGTTTTATCTCCAAGTATAAACACATGGTTAATTATATATATTGGCAAAGCACTAGATTTTCTTATCATTGTAGAATTGTGAAGTGAGGGGGTAGGCCCCAATATCAAGCCAATACCATTACCAACATAGATCACTTTTAGTCTAAACATCCTAAAACCATCTATAGATTTCTTTATATTTCCCTACTTTTGGCCAACTTACCTATCACACTTAAAATAACACTTTATAATAATCTAACAACACTCAATATGACTACTTAGTTAGCTTTTACTTTTCAGTTGATTACATGCTCTCTGAACATTTTATGCTTTATTATAAAAACTTGCATTGACCAATGTTGGTGTAATTTTTTGTGTGGTGTGACCCAATAGTATCATTTTCATTGATCCAATTACTTATGTGTTTACTTATATTTCTTACTTCAATTAAATTGCAAAAAAATTATTTATTTTTAGCACACTATCATTTTGTTCAACATATATCTTATAGACTATTTCTTCCCTATCTACAAAACCAAGTCAACCTAGTTGACCTAGTAATCTTTTCTTCTATTCAAGTTATAGTACTAGGTCAACCTAGTCGACCCTGTATCCTTCTTGGCTCATTCTCATACCCTATTTATAGTACCAAGTTAACCTGGTTAACTCTATGATCTTATTTATCTCTTGTATCCCTTTTTTTTTGCATCAGCTTTATCTTCACTAATATTTCTCCTTCATCATGAAATTCTTATTTAAAGACAACCATGAGTTGAATTCAATAGATATGATGAGTTTTACAAACCCCAATAGGTCCTCCCATAAGTAGCTTGTAGATTTTACCCTAGATGAAAGTATTGTACATGTATCTACTTGTACTATAAACTATGGGACCCCTCCTCATTCCTCTTCACTTCACAATCCTCTTTTCTCATTTGAAGATCAACCTGAATTAGAGTATACCTTAAAATGCTCTTCTTCATCAATGAGTTTTCTCAACATTGAGGAAAAGATCCATCTACTATTTACCATCTGATGATAATTGGTCAAGTTGAGGAGCCCCATTCACCTTCTCCAACATTCTCACATGGATTTGGGGACACTATCTCCTTTGCCTCTCAACATCTTACCTATATTTAAACCCCTTCTCATATCATGACATCTTCCTCTTTGATTTCTCCCACCTCCATGCCTAGTATCTCTACTAACATGGTAGGTTCTACATCTAGTGGGACTTTTCTTAGACCCACTCTTCTCAATTCCTCCACTAGTGCATCATTTTATACCCATGATAATGATGCCTCTAGTGCCATTTCTTGTCATCCCTCTTCTAGTACATATTTTTCCACATGAGAAAATCATGCTACTAGTGCCTTGTTCACTAAAAATTATTCTCAATCTACTACTAACATCCATAGTGGTACCCAAGCCACTACTACCAATTCCAATGTTTCACATAATGCCAATAATACTACTTAAACCCATAAAATTATATTAAAAACTCTTAATCAAATGAATGATTTCCAAACTAATGATGAAAACCAAATGATGCAGATGCAAAATCATTATGTCCATCTTCAAACCCACCCTCAACAAGTTTGATGGGGAACATTTAACCACAATACTCCTCCACCTTCTCTTCAAGATTCCCATGGTAATATTATCCCTCAACCTCCCCTTGTTAATAAAACAATCAATAACCTTCAAAATAAACCTCTTACATATCAAATTTATAATATTGATATAAAATGTATCACCCCTATCATTACTTACAATGGGTCAACCGATCCTACTCTTCACTTAAAAACATTTGAAAATTTATATAAAGACTGGGTCAAGTTAAATACTTTTGCCATTACTAAGATATTATAAAATACTCTCATGGGTGATGATTTATATTAGTACAACTAACTCAAATATCATTCCATCACTAGTTTGGAATATTTATTCAATGTTCTAGTCCAATAATTCCAAACTAGCAATCTCCTTGAAAATGCTTTGACCCATTTTATCAATTGAAAGAAACTTGAGACCAAAACCATATAATATTTCATAAAATGATGGAAGACCTTGTATAAAAAATGTAAAAATAATATGGTATATGGAAACCACTTTCATATATTTACCAATGCTTTTTTTTCCAAGTTATAATATCAAGTCCAAACTCTCTCTTCACATACTTTGTAAGAGGCCATTAACCAAGCCAAGAATCAAGGTTTCCACACGCATCAATTTGAGCCATCCCAACCTTCTATGTGTAATCACATGTTAATCAAGAATATTAATCATCATGTTATAAATGATGGTGTCATTGAATCTTATGATACCATTCATACTATTCAAGTTGTTGTTCCCAACCAAACTTTGAAACAAGCTTCCCCTCCAAACCACATCACTAATCCTAATTTGACTTCAACAAATAACATCAATGTCCATAAAATTTTATCCTTAACTAAATTAAAAAAAACTACCAAGGCCTCTTCCATGTGAAATTGATCCCACTTGTCCTATGAAATCTTGGTGGGATCCCAATAATTTTTTTTGGTTTCATGCTAGTTGGGGTCATTCTCATGAGACTTATTAGAAAATTTGTAATTTGCTATGAACTTCCTTCTTTGTACTAATTTTTATCATGATTATATCATTCATAAACTTCAAAAATCCTATTACATTTCCTTCAAATCCCATGAAACACAAACTAAATCTCAATCTTTGAACCAAGATAATGCTCATTTGGCCATCTATAAAGATCCTTTTCCAAATCACCAAGATAACCAAGACAATCCTACCCATTCTAAAAATAATATTGATAGTCTTCTTAACCCCACTCATGAAGATAATGTGGTCAATATGACTAATATGCAAAGAGTGGTTGCCTTGATTAATCATCATCCCATCCACACCCCTCAATTACCTCACACATTTTATGTTATCCAAGAATCTTCTCCAACTCACTTAACCAAGTTGGGGCAAGAAATTATATATTTTTATGAATAAATTACAACAACCCCCTTGGATAACACTTCTCATACCATTTATACCATCTCTCCAACCTCTTTACCCATCACCAATGATACTCAAAATTTTATCAATACTTCTAATTTATCTCAAACCAAACATATATCTACTACCCCACCTTCTCAAGACAATAAAAAAAACTTGTCCTCCAATTAAACCTTCTACATCTTATCAACATAAATTCACATACATTTCAGCTCATCCTTTTGAGGACCTCCTTCAACACTGTGCACCTCTTTCCAATAGTCCTCTTATGGTTTATAATGAGTGGGATCCTATTATAGAGCTTACTAATCTCCCATCTCAAATCTTATTTCTCAAACTTATTTGAACCTCTCTACATCATCATAATCATCTTATGAAACTTTTGTTCGAAATGAACATCCTTGATCCTCACCTAGTAGGATGTGAATCCACCTTATTTGGATCAAAAGATATCATTTTAAAATAATGCAAAGAGATGTCCATACATGTTGATGAAATAATGGACACTTTCATTTCCCTTAAATTACCCATTTCTTATATGATGCTCGATGAGATTTTTCTTCATGTAAATGATCCTCTTCTATTTACCAGTGTCTAAATTGGTGACATCTAATTCAATCATGCTTTGATTGATGAGGGTTTTGCATTTGTGTTTCCTATCTTGATTTTATCAAAACTATTAGATATTCTAAATGTAATCTTAAATCCACATGCAACACATGTCAAGGTTATGACCAAAGGAAAATGCCTCCCATAGGCTATGTGTGGTTCCCTATCATCATCCTACTTATCACCATTTGTGTGAAGGCAATGATATTCAACTTTCCTCTATCCTATAAAATTTTGATTGGTAGGCCATGGACTCATCACATGAGATAAGTTATCTCTTTCACTTTATAATGTGTCAAATTTCCTCATAATATATCTATATATAGGATTCAAGATGATACTAACCCTTGGAATTTCAAAAAATTCCAACATCATAGTGTATTCAAGATTCCTACCCTTGAACCCTTGTCAAGCATTCCCTTTCTTGAATCTCAACAACTTAACTTTCCTATCAATTCCATTTGAGATTACAATGGTCACCTTAAACTCATAGGGAATATAACCCTAACCTCCTATATTTTGATGATGATGAGCCTAATGAGATCAATCTCAAGATTAAAACCTTTAATCTCTCACCTCATCTCATTTCTCAGCTTCCCCCTTCTTTGTAACATCATTCTCATCAACCACCTTGTAATGATATACCCATCATCTTAACTAAGACTTAGCATTCCATTAATCACACCACATCGAATGACAAGGTCATCCCGACCTATATCATTAACCTCCATACACCTAATTATGATGATGGTTATAACATAGATGATCCATTATTAGGTCTTCTTTAGTCTTGAGATGCTGAAGTTATTCATTATCATTTCTCTTTGCTTTAGTCTTTTAGTACTTATTCTATAATTCCATCCTATATAATTCCTAATTGTAGCATTTTTCCTCTTGATCACAAGGTAGAGATGGTGTACACACCTCTAATTTTTTAAAAGACTCAAATGAGTATGCTTATGGATCATGTTGTGATTGGACCCTATCACTTTGTTAGATACCAAGACCCCTCTAACCACCTTATCCCTAAATTTCTTGTAACTATCCTTCAACCTTTTACACATACCACCCATTCCTCAACTAAGCCAAGTTTGGATCCTATTCCCACTCCCCCTCTATCTAAGTCTCTTCTTGTTTTTGATCCTATTGCTCCTTTAGTCAAGCTTTGCCTAGTCTCTTCACCAGCCTTAGCTTCTCTTGGTGATGGTTTGTTCTCTTTACCATAGCTTACTCCTTTTCCCACCAAATGGGCTAATCATCCATATTGTGATATTCATAAAGTTTTTTTTCATTTAACTAGAGACTATTCATTATATCAGCCTTCCTCACAATCTTCTTCTACTCCTCTTGTGAGTACACCTACCAAATCTACTAAAGGCATATTTGTTACTTCTATGGCATATATAATTATTTATCCACACATTTTCATAAGTTGTGCTAATATATTGACACCTTTATTCCCTCCACTCCTTATCCCATAGACAAAGCTATACCCTCACCAAAACTATTACCTAAATATCTTCCCAAATATGGAGAGGTATATTATCTCTAGTACCAATGTAGTACTCATCATATTAATCATTATCATATCACCTGTACTACATTGGTACCAGAGATAATATACCTCTCCATATTTCACTTATTGTTTCTCCACCCATGATTCCCTCACTTATGGATCCTCCTTCCCTTGTGGCCTATTCTCCATCAATGACCACTTTATATCCTATAGAGTCCACTACCATTACTTCTCTTGAGCATCCCCTACATGATATACCTCATCAACATGATCCTTTAGGCATTCTTACATTTTTTGTTGAGGAGATTTAATGTGAAGTATTTTCTCAACTTTCCTTGAAAATCAATGAGACTTTGGATGCAGTTTGAGTTTAGCTTCATAGAGACTTATTAGATGTTATGGATAATGCACATAGACAAATATATCAGTACTTATGAGCATAAACATGGTGTTATTACATTTATTTATTCATTTAGATTAGATATATGCTACATATTTACATTTATTTATTTTATATCATTTGAAATTATGTCAAATTCTTATCTATCTTACATGGTGACTTTTGTTTGACACTACATGTTACTTGTGATGTCATTATCCTTCTTATGTTCTCTTATGGATTCTTTTTCATAATTACATACTTGATCTTCTTGAGTTCCTTTTGTATGGTTCCCTTGTTCTTTTTCATGATTGTTTGCCATCTTATCTCTATAAACATAGATAGTTGTTATTGTGACTTGGTTATACAAACCTTTCTCCTTTTAGTCATTCCTAATTTACCATGTGATCAGTTAGAAAATAATTCATCTCATTATACTCTCTTTTTACTGGTCCACTTTAGATATCCCCTTATTCCCCTTCATTTATTTTCACAAACTAAACATACACATGGTTGATACTTGAGATAACATGTTGGTTCATAGTTAAACCTAAGTATTCTAGTTAGTGATATCTTTGGATACTTAGCTTCCTTTATCTTGAGCCTAAATATCATTTGTGTGTATCACTTTATCTCTCATGATTGGTCATTCCAAGTCTGTATGGAGGAGGAATCTTAAAATCCATAAAACATTCAAATGCCAAATCATTTAACAAAAGGCAATGATATCAAAGGCAATATTAAAAATTTTCAAAAGTCAAATCACACCAAAATACATGATTCTAAGCACATCTCCTCTTTCTAATCGAATATCAAAATCCATAGTTGGCCTCATGATAGAGCCAAGGTCCATTAGGGTGTGGTAGGCCAATAGATTAGAAAATAACAACAACAACAACAACAACAACAACAACAACAACAACAATAATAATAATAATAATAATAACAATAATAATAATAACAATAATAATAATAATAATAATAATAATAATAATAATAACAACTTTTAGTGCTACCTAATTTCTCACACAAGTGCCCGATCTTTGAAGTAAACTAATAACTCTGTAAGGGGTCCTGAGGAATGGGGAACACACCATGGGAAGGTAGGTTAATTTTAATTTTATTGCTCCAAACTACCAACATGATTTGATATTAGTACCACACTTATTTTCCTACATATCTTTGTGCCTATAGTGAATAGGTATCCTTTGTCTATTGATGGTCACTAGTCACTCGGTGTCTTCTCATATCCTTAGTGTGCCTCATGTCTCCTAAGGTCTTATCATAAGATTCCAATGTTATGATTCTTACATTCCATTTTTCAATCCCTAAAAATATAGTATTTCCCCTTGAGACATATTGTTTTATTCAATGATCACTCCCCCTAGAAATTCTATTTGTGACTTGTAGTTTAAGACCTTAGAAAGGACCAAGCCTTCCTCACAAATTACCAAATTTTCACAATACCATTCCAAGCATACCCTTTTAACATATTTTCACTTTGTTTCTAGATTATTGGTGTTCCTTTTGTGAGTTTTAGTGTAAGATCATGGATAGGACCTGGCCTTCCTCACAAATGTTTTTCAATAGCCAAGTCATAATGAAATTACATGTGTAAAATATGAGATAAAATGTGATTTATTATGAGTTACACATCATTGGCATGCTTCCCATCTTGATTTAGTATTTTTTATTATTACCTCATTAATCTTTCATCTTCTTATTTTTTGATTGCATGAAAGAATCCCTCCATTTTTTTAATGTTTTTTATACTTCATAATTGAAATTAGTGTCATTAATTTAAGACCATTTACCAATTTTGTTTCTCTTTTATACTTTTCAACATGATTTAGTATGATTGATCGACTTAATTTATTTATTTTTATACCATTAGTCGTTCACATTCTTTCCATTTTATTGCATTATTTTCATACTTCCCAATATGATTTAGTGTGATTTTACTTGTTTTAATTTGGTGTCAATCTTTTTCATAGTTTAAAAACATTTTCCCCCTCTTGTTTACCACATTTTGGTTTATTATACTTAGTCATCTTTTGTTATTATACATTTACGATCATGATATAATGTGTAGTGCATTTGGTTTAGATTAATTATACTTTTACAAGTCTTTTCATCTATTTTTTTAACCATGCATGTGCACTACATAGTGTTAGAAAAGAAAACACCCCACATATATTTCCTATAACATTTACAACAAAAGTAAAATAAATGTGTTAGAAATAAATATATCCATGCATAACAACCACAACCAAAATATAACCCATGAGACCAAAATCCAACTATCAAAATAAAATATATCCATATATATAATGTGTTTCAATAGAAATAGTATAGAATCCAAAAATACATCATTCTATCTCTATGGTTGGGCTCCATCATGTCTATCTTATGGCATACCCAAACTACCCATAGATTCCTTAGACTATCCCCTATACACATTGCACTGTAATGATGTTGTCCATGATCTCAAACCTACTACTTATCCTTTTAGGTTGGCCACTTGGGCCTATACCTATCTCAAATGAATCATGGTATCCATGTGTTTGGCTCTCTCTTGAGTCAATGCCTACCAAGCCTATGCCTCTCTTAATTCCCCCCAATGATGTTTACAATCCATCTTCTCATGCCTTTAAGTAACTCTTAGTCTCTCCCACTAGTCTAAACTAGCTCACCTAAGCTGGGGCAAATGGTACCATAAGATCATCCAATGTGGTGGGGTCATATGGTGTCAGAACCCCATCTAAAAGAATAGATCTTCTCAATTGTAAGATCTATAAAATTCAAATTGGATAGATATTAGATCACATATACATCTCAAAACATATCTAAATACCATCATCTACAACTAGTATTATATCTCAAAAATAAAAAATTAAAAATATTTCTTACCTATCCCAGTGTCAACTACCACCATCTCCCCATTTGCTTGTTTGTTGAGCATAGTCTCTCCATTAGCCCATCTCCAAAGAACCTTGTCCATGGGATGCCTCTCAATCAAATAAAAACATAGATTCACCACCCATGCACATCTCAAGCCTCTCCTTAGAGGTGCTTTTATCAACTATCTCTATCTTAGACTACCTACTGGGTCATCTTATGTAACCACCCTTTGTGTTTGATCCTATCACTAAAATCTCCATTAGTGGTGAAACTAATGTGGTTACTACTCCTCTTATTTTGGTGCTAGTTGTGGTACCTAAAACACCCCTGTATCCACATCCATACCCTCTCCTCCTCCAACTACTAGTTGTCATGTTCAACTAGTCCATGGTTTCACACACCATGATCCGATCTCTAATTTCTTGACTGGTGTTCCTCCTCCTCCTCTTACCCTTATCTCTCTCACATGACATGACCAAAATGTGGGAACTACTATAGGATTTATAGGGTGTGGTAATATAAACTATCTTAGCAAGCATGCCACTAGTTGTAGCTCTACCTACATAATGTAATTACCCTTGATCTACACTTGAGCCATCCCTGACAACACAATCACCCAACTTGGATAAATAGTAACAAATGTGCATAGGGATGCCACATGATCTCTATTTATGATACTATATACAACACTAACACATAGGATATAGACCATGCTACCTTTTCTTATCTCCATCTCTCCACTTGAGGTACCTTATCATCAAATACATAGAGAAATCCAACTGGATGATACATCAAAAACCTCTCATATAGCTAAGCACTCAACAATACCACTAGTCTCATGGTCTTCTACCCTCTAGAAAACATCCCATATATATCATGCATGAGTTGGACCTAGATGATAGACCCAAAATCATAAAGTGCCTCCTGATCTAAAATGGACTGACATAAGGCTATCACATACAATGGTACCTTGTTGTATGATTTGTGACACAATACTCATGAAATAATAAGTCCTATAATAACCTTATATATATCCAAAATATATGTAATTTAAACATCAAACAAGATCACCCTCAGCCTAGGGTAGATCCTATCTAATCACATCACCCACCAAGCTAGTGCTCATCTCTCCTCTTGATCACTCAATTTCCTTGTGAACACTAATGTCATCTATAAGTAGTCTTACCTATATGGTATCCCCATCCACCACCCATCAAAAAGTGTTGGTCAACCATTCCCATGCTCTAATTAGTATGACAATGAGATGACCACTTATTGGGATCCATCTCATCTCCATGATACCTCCCAGGCCCAACATAACCAATCTAGCTCTATCCACATTCGTTAGGCACTCCAGTAAATCAGGTAACCATGAGGCATCAACCGATCACCAAAATATCTATCATCTCTACAAAATATCTAAAAAAAAGGATGTTTTTGATCTCCATGTCACTCATAATCAAAATACATTTTTATAAAATTCTCAAAATTAGCTTGGTTTGATCTAATTTATTCATTTCATACCAAATTAACCCAATTCTAACTACATCAACCTTTTCAATAATAATTCATCCATTATGAATCTTAGTAGTACTATATTAGCCCCTTTCAACCTTTTTAGTACTAAGTTGGCCATAATGAGGCTTAACATTACATTTTCATCCCCTAACCACCTAATAGGACCACTTACTACTAAGTTAGCCCTCTTACTTTTTCCCATAACTAAGTCAACCACTCACTACTAAATCATCCCTCTTATTTTTTCCCATAATTAACTAAGTTAGCCACTTACTGCTAAGTCAACCCTCTTAATTTTTCCCATAACTAAGTTGGCCACTTACTACTAAGTTGGACCACTAGTTTTTCTTATCTCTTGCAAATTAAGTCGACCTGGCCAACCTTGTTCTTTTATTATGATGTCTTTTTGACTCATTGCCATAAATGCCTTAGGTGTTTATTTATCTGACTCGTTCCTACCCAATACCCCAAGTGTCCCTAAAAATTCAAAAGGTTTCATTCTAGTATCTATATTTTGCCTAGTTATCAAATTTCTACAAATCACTCAATTTCAAATAAAAATACTCAAAATTTTGAAATTTTCAATTACTTACCTATGTTGTACTCATTTTAGCCATTATGCATCCTCCCCATATTAATTTGTATCTCTTCACCATCCTGGCTCTTTAGGCTCTCACTAGGTCTCTCAGAGCTCTATTTTTCTTAAAATAGTAAATAATAATAAATTAATTATTTTTTTCCTTTCACCCTATTTATATTTAATATTCAAAATTATTTACCCTTCAAGTATTTACCATCATATTTCTTCTTTTGATCGTATCTTTATTTCTATTAACTCTTTTTCTAAACTATAAAATGTTATGAAATCCTAACATCGTAGAGATTCTTTTCCACTATTATATGCCTATGTTGTAAAATTTTGATTTTTCATTCTTTTTTAATAATATTTATAGGTTTGACTAATGTTCCTCATATTGGAGACCTTCACATTTCCCACATATCCTTATTTATATACATCACTAATGTAAGTAAAGGTATGTGTTTTTCAATTATATCCTTTCATATGTTTTTTGTCAAATATAATACTAGGTTGACCAGGTTAACCTTATTGAATGAAAATTTTGGAAGGGTTAGGGTTAGATCTACCTATATATACATAATCATTTTACCATTTCTAAGAAAAGAGAATAGGAAGTAAGATATATTATGCATCTACTTATCCACCATTCTAATTAAGGAGAAATCTTAAGGTTTCATACTTTATTTGGAGCTATGGATCTTGTCTTATGGGGAAGTATTTTGTATGTATTGATAGGTTATGTAGCCTAGATCTGATTTATCCTTGTCATCCTTACATACCACAAAAACCTATTATGAAGCATCTTGGCCACGAGAGAGATTGAGGATCATCAGGTTTATCTTCAAAGGTAAGTATTACTAACTTTGTTCCTCCTTTGTAAGGGGAGATATATATGCATTTGCACCTCTCTTTCATGCATTAGGATTCCATCTACATTGATGTAAGTATATGTCTTCTATTCATGTTTAATTTTATTATTTATTACCCTCACTTTGTGCCATAATATTTGGTGAGAACTAGATTATTTTTTACTCTACTTGTTACTAGTTTAATGAATATGAAAGAATGGGTCCTAGTTAGGGTTATGGAATAGTTTTTCTTGACTAGAGGCTTTATAACCCTACTATCAATATTATTATGGTAAGAGATCTCTTGGCTAGGTCTAGCAGATCCATATTGGTCATGATCTTAATTATCTAATGTATCCCCAATCAAAATTGTAAGTAGAATTTATCTTCTCTAAGTTAGGATTGATTTGTAGATCTACTATATTTCCCATTGCATACACTATCTATATATTATAATTACATATAACTAATATTCTATATCAAAGCTGAAATTTCAACATTTCTCACTAGTCCTAGTGTCACCAACCACCATCTCTTTGTCTACTCATCCCCCAAGCACCTAATATATAGATCACCTCCCCACCAATGCAAATATAGGATTCACCACTTGTGCATGTCATGAACCTCTCCTAAGACTTTCCTCTATTGACTAGCTCTATCTTGGACTAGTTATTAGGTCTTCTTGTGTTGCTACCCTCACCTAAGCCCACTCTCACTAGTTGTGCACCATTTGTGGTGTGGCTGAGGTAATTAGTGTTACTCTTGTTGTGCTACATGTTTCACCCCTACATCCACATCCAAGTCCTCTCCTCCTTAATCCACCTAATACCATGATTAACTAGTTTATGGTCTCACATGCTATAGCTTGATCTCAAGTCTCTTGATTAGCACTCCTCCTCCTCTCCCCCTTGGCTCTCTAGCATGTTGTGCCCAAAAAGTGGGAAATACTAGAGGGTTTATTGGGTATAAGAGTCCAAAATACCCTAAAAATTATGCCACTAGATATATCTCCACCCACCAAGTATAGTGTCTGATGATCTACACCTGAGTTAGCCCTATCACCATAGTCAACCAACTAGGCCAAATAGTAGCACTATGTGTGTATGAATACCACATGATCTCCCCTTGTGTGTTTATATAGAAAGATTGCATATGGGGCATGGCCCATGTTTCCTAGTCCTACTTCCATCTAGTCACTTGAGGTAACCTATCATCCCCCATATGGGGCAACCCAACTAGTTGATACATAAGGAACCTCTCATATATCTAGGCACTCAATAAAACCATTAGATCCATGGTCTTATTACCTCTAAATAACATCCCATACATATGATGAATGAGTTTGATCTAGATGATATACCCAAAGTCATATAGTGATCCATTATCCAAAATTGACTGACATAAGGCTATTGCATATAATGGTACCTTGTCATTTGACTTGTGACATAATACTTATGTTATCACAAGTTTGATCATGACGTTCTAGATGTTTGGAATTTGTATGATATATAGATAAAAAACATTAACTTACAAATTGAGATATATCCTATCTAATCGTATCACCCACTTGGATAGTTCTCATCTCTCCTCAAGATCATTTGGTGTCCCTCCTATTGATAGTCCAAGTAATGCATGGATGTATTATAATGTGATACACACCTCTATAATATCCCTATACAATACCCATCAAAACATTATGGTAAACCATTCCCATTCTCTAAGGAACATGAAGATGAGATATACCTCAATGGGATGAGCCTCATCTCAATAATACCTCCAAAGCCTAGTACAACTAGCCACACTCTATCCACATTTGTCTATCACTCTAGTAGATCTGGTAGCCATGATGTATATATCAGTCACTAATACCATTGGTATCTCTATAAAATCTCAAATTAAAAAGGATGTATCATATTTCCATGTCATTAATAAATCAATATACATTCTTAAAATTTCACAAAACTTAGCTGGTTTGATTTAGTTTTTCCATTTTATATAGAATTGGCCTATTCAATACTAAATTGGCCCTATACTTTCTTTGGGATACTACATTAGCCCTATCAAATTCCTACTAAATTAGCCTATCCAATACTATATTGGACACCTTTTTTCCTTACAATACTAAATCATCCTTATTATACATAGTCAGTCTCTGTTAGCAATACTACATCAGCCATTTCAACTAGACTATATCAACCTTGTTATACATAGTTGGCCTTGTCCCTCTTAAAAAACAAAATTATCCCATTACTATGCAAATTATCTTATCAGTCTCCCTCACCTTATGGACTAAGTTGACTAGGTCAACTCTATTCATCCATAATAGTAAATATTTAACCATTTACCATAAATGTCTTAGGCATTTATTGGTCTGACTTCTTCCTACCCAATACCCCGTTATACCCCTAGTGTACCTAATTTTTTTCTAGGGTTCATTTTAGTGCCTTTATTTTACCTACTAGTCAATTTTTTATATTTATCTCAATTTAAAATCAAAATATTCAAAAATTTAAAATTTACAATTGTTTACCTTTGCTACACTCATTGCAATCACTATGCATCCTCCTCATCTCAATTGTCATCTCCTCACCATGATGGCTCTCTAGTCTCCAACTAGATCTCTTAGGGCTCTATTTTCTCATAATAGTAAAAAAAAACAAATAAATTTATTTTTACCCTATTTATAATTACTATAAAAAATTATTTACCTTTCAAATGTTTACCATAAGATTTCATATGTTGATCATATCTTTATCTCTACTAGATCTTTTTTCAAACCATAAAATGTTTTGAAATCCTAACATCATAGAGAATGTTCCCTATATTAGAAACCTTACCATTTTCTTGCATCTCCTTATTTATCGACAACACTAAATTAAGTAAAGGTATGTGGTTTTCAAGTTTTTCCTTTTATTTTATCTTATTTCCTCTTTACTACAATTTGTTCAGCTTCAACATTGTATCTTTCTATGTTCTTTTCTTGAAGCACCATCTTGTGTTGTACCTAAGTTACATGTGATGAGATTTTAGTGGGGCATATGTATACACATAATATTTTCAAACTTTATTAATTAATGATTATTCCTCTCTTGTGGTAACCTGTCGAGTCTCAATCTCTCTAAGTGCATGCCTTAAGAGGTGCATGAAAAAAGGGTGGGCAGACCATTGGTGCTTCATAGGATTGTTTTCCCTATATTACCACTTACTATCTACATACCCATATCCTAAAAATATTTCCCTAAGCTTTGCCTCCTATTTTTCACCCTCCTCTAGTCATTTTCCACCTTCATTATCCCTTCGCTAGCCTAATATCCTTTTTTATGGTTTACATTAGATTTTTGGCCCCATTATCCTTATACTCTAATTGATAAAACTTATTTAGGGTCTAGGTTAAACCCTAGCCAACCTAAATCAATACCTAACTTATTTTTGTCAATAATAATACAAGGTTGATTGGGTCGACCTTGTCAACCCAGACTTTTAGAATTGACTAGGGTTAGAACTATCTATATAAACACATCCATTTCATCATTTATTAAAGAAGAAAACAAGAAGATATATACACACACACACACACACACACATATATATACACATACATATATATATATATATACACATACATATATATATATATATATATATATACATATACATATATACATATATATATGTATATACATATATATATATATATACATATATATATATATATATATGTATATATATATATACATATATATATATGTATGTATATATATACATATATGTATATATATATGTATGTATATATATATATATATATATATCTACTTATCCACCATTCTATTTGAGGAGCATAGCTTAAGGTTTCATACTTTCTTTGGAGATATGGATCTTGTCTTATGGAGAAGTATCTTGGATGCACATATAGGTTGTGTATCCTAGAGATGATTTATCCTTGTTATCCTTACATAACAAAACAACCTCTTGCAATGCACCTTGACCAGGGGAGAGATTGAGTCTCAATAGTTTTATATTTAAAGGTAAGTATTCCTAACTTTTTTCTCCTTTGTAAGAGTAGATATATTTGGATTTTTACTTCTCTCCCATGCATTAGGATTATGTATACATTGACATGAGTATATGTCTTCTATGCATGTTTAATTTTCATGTTTATTACCCCAATTTATACCACATTCTTTGGTGATCACTATATTAGACTTTACTATATTTTTCATTATTTTAGTGAATATGAAAACATATGACCTAGTTAGGGTTATTGCATAGTTTGGTTTGACTAGAGGATTTGGAACCCTCCCAAGTGATATTATTACAGTAAGATATCCCTTAGCTAAGACTAGTAGATCCATCTTGGTCATGACTCTAAATATCTAATGTATCGATAATTAGAAGTGTAAGTAAGATTTATCTTCTCTAAGCTAAGATTGATTTATAGATTAGTTGCATTTCCCATTGCATATAGTGTGCATAAATTTCTAAGCACTATCCATATCCTTTGGTCATTGTCTAGTTCCTCTAGACAATGTCTAGATCCTTTTACCACCATTCATATCCTCTGGTCACCATTTATAGTCTCTAGACACCATCCAAAAAAATTTAGACAATGCCCAAAATTTTTGGACACTACCCATAAGATTTAGATGGTGACTAGAGGATCTAGGCACCATCTAGAGGAACTATATGATGACCAAAGGATCTAGATGGTGTCTAGACACTATATACATCATCTAGAGGCTTTGAATAGTGTCTAATTTCTTTAGATAGAGACCACAATATATAAGTGGCATCCATAAGATCTAGATGGTGCCTAGGATCTCTAGACATAATCTGGAACCTCTTAATGACATCTAAAATATTTGGATGATGTCAATATCATTTGAACAACATCCATAGGGTCTAGATGTTTTCTACAAGGTCTAAATCCCATCTATAGGGTCTAGATGCCATTAATAGGATCTAGATGACATCTACATAGTCTGTATGTTGTATATAGGATCTAGATGGCAACCATAGGTTTGGACATCATCCATAGGGTCTAGATGTCATTTATAGGGTCTAGATAGTGTCCACAGGGTTTGGATGACATCTACATGGTTTGGAAATCATCCATAAGATATAAATTTTCTCTACAGACTATGGACAAAGGCACCTAAGCTTTGCATGTTACATTTAGGTGATGCATAGGATTCACCTTCCTAATGAAATAACTTTCACTTAATTTCACCATGAATTCAAAAATAATTTTTCAATATTTTCCATAATTTTACATAGGTATTTTTCCTAGGGACCCCTATAAAAAATCCTGGATCAAACCCTAGCTCTTAACTCTTCTACATCCTTATAATTATTTTGCTAAAAATGGGTTAGTGTGATCATGGTGTTGAACTAACCTTAAATATCCCTTTATCAATGGGACCTAACTACATATCCAATACTCCAAGGAGGGCCCAAAACTTATGTAGTTCCCCCTATGTGTGGGAAAGTGTGTGCATAAGGGTGTAATATACTATATGATGAGGATACATTAATCTATCTTGTAATTTGGTAAATATTGCTCATGGATTGATCTTTGAATGCTTCAAACCTATAATGTGAATTCTCTTATTCTTGATATGAAATTATATTTATTAGGTGTTTTTCTTGGTCTTTTCTAGATGAACAATGAGAAAGACACTACCGTCAATGGTAGTGTCCCTTTATGTTTGATATTGTCTAGATGGCTAGAAATATATATGGATCTCAAACTGATAATGAAGGATGTTTATCAAATTTTAAGCTTTATATACAATATAGGAGACCTGGGTCATCAGAATGATATGAATCAAACCAAGAGATAAGCATTTAGGCACATTGAGATGGTGAATGTAAGCCTTTTGACAATAGGGAAGTTTGGAACTAAAGGGTAGAACCCTAATTAATATTTGTCAAATTCACAAGATTGATATGCTATACATATTCATTTTTATTATCTATATTTACCACCCCTTTAATTTAGTAATTCATAAGGATGAAATTACTAGGTTAAAGGAAATAAATGTGTACCTAGGTGTATACAACACACCTTGCCTTTGATTGAGCCCATTTTGAGTGTTTTTATAGTGTATGACTTGTAACCAAGAGTAGGTTATAGTGCAAATATATGTATATAATAAGAAATTTGAAATAAATTAAATTCTTGAAAAAAAAGAGAGCAAGGAAGGAGTACATATATGTGTTGATGAAACCATGTTTCCTCTTGATTATTTGACTTACTAAATATGCTTTTTTATGAAGCATTGGAGCTAGAAGAGGTTCAAACCTGAACCTTATATATTTTAAGAGGGACATTTTAAGGTATTATTCCCATAATCATTTTCAAGTGTGAGATATGACATGGCCATTGAGATCATTATATATAAATCACACAACTCAAGTGTGAATATATATAATCTAGTGAGGGTGTGTAATTTAATGAACTCATCCTATAAATCTAGTGAGATTAGATGATTTACTCACTCTAATCTATAAATCTGGTAAGGTTTAATGTTTTAATCACCTCAACTAATAAAATGAACCAACTAATGCAACAAAAAAGACTCAAGAATAGTATATTCTAGTGTAATTGGTACATCTTGGTGAGTAGTATAATTGGTATTGTTTACAATTTTTTATGAAATAACATGGAATATTCACCTCTACATGTCGAAGCTAGAGTACATGTGTCATAAATCTAAAAAAATATGCTTTTAAATTTATACAAAATTGGTCCAATGTATAGGATTCCAAGCCAAGTGTATATCTAAATAATGAAATTGAATTGGAGTTTGTGCAAGTGTGGATGTCATGTATTTGTGACATTTCCATACCAAAGTTTGGTGATACCAAGTAAGTGTATAAGTGGTGGATATTATGTATTTGTGACATTCCCCCACTAAAATATGGTAAATGTGAAAGTGTGGAGGTTTTTTATTCTATGAACCCCCATTTTAGGTGAGGGAGATAGAAATTGGTAGGCACCTTACCTCAAAATTAAAAAGGTATTTGTCTAATCTATGTATAAATCATGTAGCATATAGGGACAACATTTCAAAGTAGATATATCAATTAGGCTCATAGGTTGTGATCATATCAAGTTGTGAAGATACATGATATAGATCATGGTAATGTCTAGAGAGTGATAGTACAGACTCAACAAATAGTCAAACACACACATAATAACACTCAACATAATGCAAAGGAACTATCCAAAGATACCTCATACATGGGGCATGTTAAAATGTCACACAATCAAAGGGGATGACACATTTAAATGTCTAATCAATATAAAATGACATATTTAAATGTCCAAACAACATACAATGGCATAGGGCTAACTGGCGAGGAATATATTCAAAATTTTCACAAGCAAGATAATAGAAAGCAATGTATTACACTCAAGGAAGTGAAAAATAGATGAAGCATAAAAATTCTATACTAGTCCCTACATATATGTGTTAGTAAAAAATGTTATGTAATATAGCATATCAAGTACATTGTGAAAAATATGAGTATGGATATAGACATGTGTAAGAGCTAGTATGTAAGTTTGAACATGATAGTGTATAAATAATCATAAAGGATATGCAACATCTATCAATTATGATCAAAGAAGTAAACACCTCCAATGTATTATATGATGTGGGTAGAGGAGAGATCCAACATCGAGAATTACATATATCATGTGTTTAGGTATGTCTATATAATAATAAAATATGTATGAAACATATGTGTATATGTGTATATAGGAATGAAATTATATGCTATCTAATAGCATATATGCCAAGGAGCTAATTAAACATGGGAATGCTGGATATTTTTGTATTTTTATAATATATGATTTTTTGTATTTTTTAGAAATTTCAAATAAAAAGGCTATCTTATGATCCCATCTAAGGGATGTTCATAGGTAGATTCAGGCTAAAAATATGTTATATTAAATTGGTGGTACTTCCAAAGATCATGCATAGGTGTCATATCTAAATCTATAGAACCTATAATATGATGCATATGTGTAATATGAATCTATGGTTTTGAAGAAATAATAGGTAACATGAGGAGTATGGATTCATGTAAACCATAGTTTTATAATTTTTGGTTTGGTTCAACTCTAATTGGAACATGTTTAGTTGTTCTAGGAACTAATTATGTTGTGTAGGAATAGGTGAAGGTTTTATGGAACTCACTGTGTATCTCTAGTGAAAAGGCCTCTTAAGTATGGGATGGATAAGAAATGTATTTCATATTTTTTACACTTTTGTGGAGGATTAACACTAGTAGTTTTGATAATTATTTGTCTTGGAATAAAATTCTCTTATTCAAGTGGATGTTTATATGGAATTCTATGAATTGTGATTACCATGTTGGTATGAATGTATTTAATACACATGTACACTCTGTAAGGTATTTCATGGGGTTTATGCATCCAATGTCATATCAATAACATATCAAAACTCACATATATGGTATAATTTAAAAGGTGGTAACCAAATGTGTTGGACCAACCTAGAAAGGTAAATCAATCTCACCAATAATGTGTTGTGATTTCTCATTAATTATTCTAACTATTTTGGTTGAAAGGTATAAATCATCATGTGTATATCTAAAATGTGTAAGTAGTTTCATGGTGCATATGATACTAATATCACCATTATTGATCATAACACTATGTATATGTTGATGGTCAAGGTATGATCAAATAAATAATGAATGACGATCTGAGTCACCATTCACTATTTCATTATCATCAAATGTAATAGAATGTCTATTAACCATATGAGGTATTTTTCATATATAAGTGAAAAACATACCATATAATGGGTGCCCATAATGTGATGGATAAGGATATACATTGTATGCCATTTTCACTTCGAGATATTTCTTAGAATGATCTTGTAAAGGATTATTAAATGTTTTCAGATTTTAGTGATCACTAGATTGTGAACCTAAATCCTTTAGAGGATCATCAAAGGTAATATTTTGGTCATAAATAAGATCTTGGACTTTATGATTCAATGTATAATATATGTTTGTATAATGCCCAAGGCCTTGGTGATAGTCATAATATACATTCACATAAAATATTTTTGTTAGAGGTCAACTCATATCAACCTCTATGGTAGGAGGGAGAGATATGAGATGACACTCCACAAGATTATAAAGTAAATAAGTTTGAGACTTAGGTAATCATGTAAATTGTCTCTTAGTTACATTTGATAAGATGATTTTATTAGTTTACTATGACACTATGTTAACCATTGTGTTTGTTTCCTTTTTAAGTTTTGTAGGTTTGACCTTTTACTTTAGTTTGATATGAAACTTGGTATTGGATGTAGTTGGTGTGTTTTCTACATACTTAAGATTTTTAAAGGAAATAAGTTTCATTTAAAAATCTCTAGAAATATGGCATAAGTCATCAAAGTATTTTAACCTTTTGAAAATAATGGACTCATGTAATGGGGCAAGCAAGTTTTGCTTGAAGATGTATTGAAGTTCATTATTTTCCATTCGAATTTTCATTTTTACTAGATTATTTTATATGTCAAAACATGTTCATTGATAAGTTCATTATTTCCTTGTTTAATCTTTTCCATATGAGCATATGACATCTTTTTAGTGACATTGATAGAAAAATGTGCTAAGAACTGATCAACTATATGTTTGAATGCTTTTAGTGATTGGAGTGGTAAATCATAGAACCACCATAAAGCATAGTATTTTAGGATCTTCGGAAATAATTTGGTCAAAATTTTATCATTGGATGCATAATCAAGACATGCTTCATATAAATATAAGATATTTTATCCAAAATTGCCATTGCCATCATAAAATATGAACTTGGGTGTAACAAAACTGGTTGGTAAAGGGTGCAAATACATTTCATGTGCAAGAAGATTATGTAACACATCTTGTGAATCAATAGCATGAGGAGACTCTAAATTATTTTGTTCAAAATTGATAAACTTGTCTTGAATTTTTTTTATAGTTTTTAAAAGATCTTACACATTTTGATTACTAAGGTTTAAATTTTGAGAAGTCACCAAAGGGGATGTACCCATGGTTTGATTTGATATAGGCATTGAAATTGGTAATTTGGTTAAAGTGGTAATGTTTCTCATGGATGATGTAACAATATTTGGATTTATTTTAGGGAACAAAGGTGTAAACACATAACCCATGCCCCCATTAGATGCAATAAGTGATGATGTGATTAATGGGAGATAAATAGGAATATGGGTATGTCTCATAGCTCTAATATCATGATCAATAGATGCACTTAGTTTTTCATCTATGGTTTTTGTCATTTTAATTTCAATATTATTTTCAGGATCTCATCAAGATCTTCAAGGTTTTGATGGATACACTCTCAAAAAATATAAATAACTTGCACTTGAACTTGTACTTGATATATTTATTCATTTTCATTATTTACATTAAACTCATTATTTTCATGATCATAATCATATTATATGATAACCTCTTAAACATTTTGTTAATTTTTATTATTTCCACTTTCATTAGGCATTTGATTTGATACTTCATTGGGTTGAGCCATCTTAGGTGGAAAAAGAGGAATCTCCAAGTGTTCAAAAGAAACATCACCTAATATAGGGCTACACCTAGGTTGCATACAAATAATATAATAAATATGGGCAAAAAAAGCAAGGAAAAACCTTAGGAGGTTGAATACCTTAGGACAAGCTAGGGTTTGCATAAAGAGACATAAAGGTCAAGTTCACAAAATGTTTAACCCTAAATTTTATATGTATGTAGGGGATAGGGTTAAGAATATATAAATAGTTCAATCATAAGTTTGATAAACTAATCTATAACAAGCCAATTAATTTGAAAACTTAGATAAATTACTATTATGAATTATAAAATTGAGATATGCTAAATATATAAAGTATTTAATTTTAAAGATGTTCAATTGATTTTAATACTAAAGAGAAATGATACTTATCTAGATTTATTATGTCTAGGCAAATCTAGAATAGAAAAGTGTAAATTATGTAAGATTAATATTTTAGATCAGTTATCATATTATAGAAATTATACTTCTATAGTTGTGAACACTATATTTAGATATAGACATTACCATCAATGTTAGTTACTGACTATGACACAAGTGTCAAGTAAGAAATAATGACTAGATCTAGATGCAACTAAATTCAGTGTTCTAGGTTTTTTAATCTCCTTTATATTGATGTATTCAGATTTGGGATATAGGTTATCACTCTTCACTAATTGATCAAGCTCTATATCTTCACCCTTATTCACTCATGGAATGAATTTTATAAAAATATGTTATTGGGATTATGGTGTTGAGCTCAACTCAAAGAATACTATATCAATGGGTGTTACCTACATATCCAGTACTCCAAGGAGGGCTTCAGACTTATTTAGTTCTCCCCTATATGTGGAAAAGTGTGTGCACAAGGGTGGAATATACTATATGATGATGTGCGTAGTGATTTAAATTATAACTTGACAAATATTACTAATGGGTTGATATTTGAATGCTTCAAACTTATAATCTAAATATTCCTATGCTTGATATGGAAATAGGGATGAATAGAGAAAAATAGCTTCATTATGTAGTTGATTGATTTAGATTTAGTAGGTGTTTTGTTTGGTCTTAGCTATATCATGAATGTGAAGGATTAGAATTATATTTTATACCACACCTTCTAAAAGTATCTCATGGTAAGGTTCAATAAGACAAATAGGATAACCCATAAGTATGGATGTGAAATTGATAGTGAAGTATGTTTATAAAGTTTCAATATTTATGTTTAGTACAGGAGACCTATGTCATCATAATTATATGGATCAAACTAAGAGATAGTCATTTAGGCACAATGAGATGGTGAATGTGAGCCTTTTGATAGTAGGGAGGTATGAAATTAAAGGGTGGAGCCCTTAATGATATTTGTCAAATGTACAAGACTTAGATGATATAAATATCAGTTTAGTATCTACAATGGGATATTATTTAAACATCCCATTGTTAATATTTGAGGATAAAAGATGCATAAGGATTGACTCCCAAAATCCAACACTTAAGGGAAAATAATGCACCAATGATAAAAACCATGATGATAATGTAAACATATGATTATAGATGGATTTAAGCATAAATTCACAAGGAATCATCCAATGAACACACATAAATTGAATCAAGGCAACAGTGCTGAAAGTAAACAAATAGGCACATAATTAATAAACAAATAAATAAACAAGCCAAAAAACAAACAAAGAAACATAAAATAGTTAGTCCTGATGTTAGTATAAAATAAAATGACTTAAACTAGATAAACATTACCCCTAGAAAATAGGTGACAATGTAGCAAATAAACATGAAGGGGAAAATAGAAGAAAAGGAAGGGGGTGGCCAAGCTATCTCCATATGCATTAGGCAAGTGGATGATACCTACATAATTCCATGAATGTAACATCCAAAAACTTTAGGCCAAATGTAGTTCTCCCAAGAAATGAGAAGAAAATGATAATTGATTAGAGAAAATATGAAGGATGTGATAGAATAAAAGGAATGGACTTGCATAGGAGAAAAGGCCAAAAAGGATGGGGAAAATAAGTGACAAGTGATTTGTAAGTGACTTAGTAAAGGTTCCTAAAATCCTCAAGGAAAATAAGTGGAAGACTTAGATGCTATAAATATCAGTTTAGTATCTACAATGGGATATTATTTAAATTATATAGACTTGTACTATGACTTATCTTATTCCTGATATGAAAATAGGCATGACTAGGGTATACTAACTTGGTTGTGTAGATGATTTATTTAGCTTAAGTAGGTGTTTTCTTGGTATTTTCCAGATAAATAATGAGAAGGTTTACCATTGTATTTATACAACACATTTTGAAAATATCTCATGGTAGGGTTAATAAGATAAATATACTAACCCATAGGTTTTGAAACATTTACAATTTAGATGAATTTTGGAAACTAGACATTAGATAAGGATTTGGACACTACCATCTGTAGTGGTGTCCCTCTATGGATAGTAGTGTCTAGAATGATGAAAATAGGTATGCATTTAAAATTGATAATGAATTATGTTTACCACGTTTTAATATTTTTTTATAGTATAGAAGACTTGGGCCATCAAATTGATATGGATTAGCCTACGAGATAAGAATTTATGCATAGTGAGATGGAAAATGCAAGCCTTTTGTTACTATGGAGGTCTAAAACTAAAGGGTAGAGCCTTGATTGATATTTATCAAATGTACAATACTGATATGTTATAAATATTTAGTTTTAGTATCTATAATTATTGAACTTCTAAGTCACCCCTAGCTTGAACATAGCTCATAAAGATATTACAAGAGGGTTTAGGTGCCTAAAAAGTGTAAAGATCCTTGAGGCAAGCTTACATGCTGACACTTCCCATATGTGCCCTCACTTAAAATAGTCAGCATAGATACATGAATCAACTAACAATTGATTCATGATCATAAGGAGTTTATAATACATGCCCCATGTAGGAACCCTCCATCATACAAGCAAAAATGGTGTGCAATTTCAAGGGCTTAGAGCCCTACTCTTCAAATAACGTAGGGAGAGCTACAAAAGAAGTAGTTTAAAATCATGAGAGGTGTGCCCAAGATATTTAATCTTCATGTAGACTTCTATTTAGAAGGTTATTTACATCTCCATGATGAATTCAAACACAAAATCATATAATTTCACTTTTGCATTCTCATGAATCATAGGCTGAGATCTATGTTGACACATGATACTTTGTAGACTAATATGGGCCTTGAGTGTGAAGTGAAGACTTGAGAGAATTATTAGGGGTTACTTAGCATAAAAAGGATTAAATTTCATGTAACTCATAAAGAGGTATTCTACATCTACTCCCTTCATCAACTCATAGCTCACTACACAGTCTCACTATGCAACTCTTCATTCACAATGTCCCCAAATGGTTTAAGGTACTATTTTCCATTAGATGCACAACAATGATGTAGTATTTCAAAATAGACCCATGTGATGATTGAAAATTGGTAGTGAAGTATAAAGAGGTGGTTAAAAATTAGTTGAGAGGTGTTCAAGGCCTTACCAAATAACTAAATGTAGAAGCATCTGTTAGACATCATAATATTATCACACTCCACCCCTCTGACTATTCCAAAGATATTCCATTCTTAGACATTCATGTGGATCTAGAAGAATCCTACCACCAACTCCCAGATCTAAATCACTAGGTATAATTTAAGAAGCATGGTCGTAGTGCAATAATAGAATTGAAAGACTATATCTACCACCCCAAGGGGCATATTAATTTTAAAATGCTTGATCCATTATAAATCCTTGCTCTTTATTTTAAAAAAGGTTTAACATTTTTAGGCAACCTCATGCTACAAAAATTTATCTTATAAGAGTACTTCTATTGGTTGGACCATGCATGTTAATTAGAATTAAGTTCACCTCCCTCTATTATTCTTATACTCTATGTGTCATTTATGTTTGTTGATCTTTGTATGTGGGTAACGTCGACCCCTCCCATCATTGTCCATTCCCAACACCTCTATGTGAAAATTGGAACTCACTTGCAAGTCATGTTCTATGGTCATATAGGTCTATGTACACATTGTTTATGGATCATTCATCATCCCTCTCAATGTTGCATTGTGTTCTCATACCTCTATGTGATATGTATTTGGAGTGTCCTTAGTGGATTTTGTGTGATAACATCTCATTATTAAATATTTATAGTGTATCCACAACAATAGGAGCACTCGATCTGTTATTGGTGTATCATATTTTATTTTTAACTAAATTATCACCTTCTCCCTCCCTTTTCCCTCAAAATTATAAGTTTTGATTATCTGTAGATTTAACTTTCTTCTATTTAGGTATATCCTCTAGTCCTAAACTAAGTAAATTTATAAAAAAAGGAATATGGCCTTGTTTGGAGGCTTATTATATGGATGGAAAGGGTCCCATACCTTAGGGACATTCCTATCATTATGATAAGACAATCAATGCCCCATGTGCATAGGTGAGTGATAACACTCCCTCACTTGGCTATAAATGCTATTGTGCCCTATCAAAAAACCTTCCATGTTGTACACCATCCATGGGTGCACATTTTGAATGATAAAAGTTTCTAACATGACTAGTGGATTAGTTTAAAGAAAAATATAAACAATCAATGCTTCCCTTAGCTAAAAAGTATTGTAAAAAATCAATAATATCACCTAGCTAATCCATGTAATTCTAGTTCCTAAAGATGATCCCTTATCTACATGCCAAGATGAATGAGATTGTCTATAAAGGGTATTGATTTTGATTTTGTTGAGCTTTTATTTCCCTCTAAAAGAAGAAGTATAATCACATATTTATCCTCTATTAGGTGAAGGAGTGGTTCAAGGTAATCACCCCCTAGAGCTCAGTCTACACCCCCATTTTGAAGGTTACCCACACATAGGGGGACCTTATTCCCTATTGCATTCATGTTTACACAAAGGAACTAATTATTTGTACTTTTCAATAGAGGTATTTCATTGATTCTTGCCCAATATGATGACATTCTAGATGTATCCCTCAAAATTTTATCCTACTTTACTTGTGTAGATCATATTTAGGATATTAAAAATATCTAATCATTACACCATGTCACTAAAAAAAATGTCACAATTAGGTTTCTTACCTACTCTTTCAAAGGCAAAGCACTTTAGTGGTATTGAGGTTTGAGACATAATTCTATTCATAACTGAGATAAACTCAAGGAGGAACTATGTAAGAAATTTAAGGACCATAGTGACCACTTGTCTGTGATAGAGAAACTTATAACTATAAATCAAGCCCTACATGAAATGATGGTTGATTTCAACTTCAAGTTTCAGAGAGTCTAGGATAGGATCCCACCCTTGTGTAAGAAATATCTTAATACTACATTTTTATATTTTTTGAAGGCTCTTAATAGTGATATAGCTATGATGATTCAATCCAATGGAGTAGTACTACATGATGCCTATGAAGTTACTATGCATGTAGAAAATTATTTATTCCAAGTATGGAAAATTTACACCTAGACCCCCTATGCCCCTATTTTCAAAACCTCCTCCTATCCAACGAATTAAAAAACCTTTGTTAGAATCTATCCCCATTGTATTAATCCCACCAACTTCATCTATTGATTTCCCTAACAAATTACATGAGGTTAAAACACTATTTAAAATCATTGGAAATGAGCTTGTCACCCTTAAAAGGTAATAAGCGTATCATCCCAGACCTCATCAACCCTTCACTTAGAAATACCATTTGAGTAGACCTATTTACCAAGGTGGTGGACAAACAAAAACTCAGATCACATACAATATAATACCTTATGCACAAAAATTTAATACTATTAATGCCTCTATATCCCTTATACCCATGTAAAATGATCTTGTACAAGATCCTGAATGGTGTTTCCCATGAAATCAACCACATAATCAAGATACATGAACAAATGGAGTCATGAACCAAGTGTTCATGGTGTAAATTTTGTCATAACCTCAAGTGTAGATAATACCACAACTTTGCATGACGGAGAAACTCAAAATCCAATGCAAAAATAAGAGGGGTCTACTCTTATCAATTGGTAGGAGGATGACTTTAACTACAAAAGTTAGAGTGGTGCATCTAGCATAGGAAACACCCTAGTTGATTTTAATACAATATTTAAAAGGAGAGTGATAAAGGAGGCATTACCAACTTCAACGTACTTACCTTTAATTCCCTAGATCATGCACATAGGTATAAAAGATGAGGTATTTGTGCAACCTTTAGTGTGCATGGAATAGGCCATACAAAGAGAAGATGTTATTGTTAAAAAAACATAGCTAAATGGATCTAAAATTACCTTCAACATATTCAAATAGATGAGGAAAATAAGCCTCAATGTAACTATGTGGGATGATCTTTCCATTCCTTCTCAAATAAATTTGCTACAAGATGCTTTAAAAATATTTCAAGCATGCAAGACATTGTAACTTATGCTTTTCATCTCTATGATTATATGTCAACCTAAAGTGGAGGAAACATAAGTGTGTAGTATCACAAAACTATCCCCATTTTATATTTCCTTGATTTTCAACCAACATATAGTGCACAATTTGATGATCAACTCAGGTGCGAGTAGCTTGGTGATGACAAAGAAGATCGTAGATAGACTCAGAATTATGTATTCCCTTATTTCAAAAGGAGTAGTATAGATGGATGGAAAAATGGTCAAGACCATAAGAATCATTAAATATTTAAATATTACACTAGATGCATACCTAATCCTTTCAATTGTGTAGGATATCACAGTCATTGACATATCTCCCTACTTCACCATCTTCTTCTCCCAAGACTTCACAACAAAGATGGGTGTATATTTATCTTAAAACTGGTCACATATGTTACTAAAAATTAAATACAAGATTAAGGTGACCATTAGGATTAAACCCATAATAAAAATTCATGTTGAACCATACTCTTCTAACCTAGTTGAATTAAACTTCACAATGTTTAATCAAGAGGAGAATCTAATTCTCCATGAAGCCACAACACTACTTGAAGAGATCCCAAATGATTTTCTAAATGAATGAGCACATGAAAATTATAATTATGATCCATATGACAACATGAAGGAGATAAGATTAGGTACATACTACATTATGGAAGATGATTCTATGCTACCTGAGCTCGTAAATGTGTAAGAGAATCTTAAAGGTACATGGTAATTATACTTCGATAGTTCCTAGAGTAAAACTATCATTGGAGTTGGTGTGATGTTAGTATCCCCTAAAAAGTAGAAATATTTACACACCTTTAGGTTATAGTTTGGTTAAAAAAATAATGCTACAGAATATGAGGCATTGATCTAAGGTCTCCAACTTGCACAAAAAAAGGAATCAAAGCACTATAAACATTTGGTGATAGTGAATTGGTCATTAACTAGGTTAGATCACATAGTATGGCCAAGAATAGATTATTGAAAGATTACAAGCATAAAGTGTGGGATATGACTGAAGTCTTTGATACATTCAATATTAGTTCCATACCAATGTCATAGAATACTGATTTGGATAGACTCAAAACTATATGTGCAAAATATGACATCTCATGAGACATAATAAAGGAGTCCAAGTAGCTTGTCAAGCTCATGATTAGACTACCAGTCCCTAATAATGTAGATAATTGGTAGGTGTTTGAGAGTGATGACCATATTATTATCTCCCTATACAATGAGGTAGAGTTTTGTGCCAAGAACAAAGCATAATTACAATCCCAATATGAAGATCAAGTCATCCATTTCAAGTGAAATAAGCTTCCAAAAGGGTTAGTTACTGTAGAAAACATCTTCAATTCTAATGACCATCCCAAAGGAGAGAGGTAAAGCATGATAGCAAAAGAGGATGTCTTTACACAAGTAACCATTTATGAAGGAAAGGTACTAAAAGATCTCAAGGTATTCTCCCCACTAGAAACTAAGATATTGATTTAACACGATATGAGATATGATGAAATATTTGTATGGAGTTATAAGGATATGAGAGGCTTTGATCCGGGCTTAGTGCTACACATAATTGAGCTTGAACTTGGCATGTAGCTAGTTTGATAAAATTAGAGGCATATCAACCTAAATATTGAACCATTGATGAGAAAGGATCTCTCAAAGCTCATTAAATCTAGTATAATACTCCCAACTAAACACTATTCATGGGTTGACAAATTAATCATGGTGTGGAAGAAGAATAAGGAAATATGTTTATGCATAGAATTTAAGGACCTAAACAAAGGTTCCCTTAAAGACCACTATCCCCTCCCACCAATGTAATATATCCTATAAATTATTATAGGCATAAAGAGATTCTCATTGCTATATGGTTACTCAGGGTACAACTAGATTTTTGTGCAAGAATGTGATTGTTATAAAACAACATTCACCACTAAGTGAGGAACATTTACATACCAATAGATGCCATTTGTTTTAAAAAATACAAGATAAAATTTCCAAAGATCCATGGATATGACATTTAAGGAGCTCATCAACAAGGTCATCTTGGTTTAACTTGATGACATAACTATTTTATTTAAGCGTGCGGAGGATCACTTAGGCCATATAGAGAAAGTCTTTGAAAGGTGTGGAGAGTTAAAAATATATCTAAACCCTATAAGTGTATCTTAATTTTTCATGAAGGAATTCTATTGGGACACATTATTTTCAAAGAGGGGATCATGATCAATCTAGAACAAGTCAAAGTTATTTCCTCTCTCCCTCTTCTAAGTCAAAATAAGAGTTTCCAAAGTTTTTTAGGAAGAATCAACTTTTTCAAGAGATTCATGCCTAATTATTATACCCTAACCAAACCCATCACTATGATACTTAAGAATAATATTGCATTCAGCTAGACTCATTAAGGCAAGGATAGTTTTGAAGCAATTAAACATGCTATTGTGCAAGATCCCACCTTGATCAACTTATATTATAGTAAAGATTTTATCATTTATACATTCAATGGGGTTGAATGCATATTATCTATTTTTACATTAAAAAATAATGATCATTTATAGAAACCAATTGCCTTCTTTAGTAAGGCACTGAAGGATTATGAATTTTTCTATAGCTTCAAAGAGAAGAAAATCCTTACAATTTCGAGATCATTCAGGAATTTTAAGCATATGCTCTCCAACAATAAAGTCTCACTCATGGTTACACACAAAAGTATAAAATAGTTCTTACTTGGTAATGACATCAGTGAGAAGAGAGTTAGTTGGGTCACAAAGGTGATGGGGTATGACATGGACATCTAGATCACCAAGATGGTGTGAAGAAAAGGACTCTCTGAATAATTGGTCAAGGTGGAAAAAATTGAAGATAGAGAAGTATTGGTATCATGTGAAAAATAATCAATAATTCAAGAATGTATAATAAATTAGATGATAATATGATGACTTTCCTTCAAACTAACTCATATCCCTCTAGCTTGAATAAATCCAAGTGCATGCATTTTAGGTTGTAGGTCATTCTTTACATTTTCATCAGTGGTGTGTTATTAAGAAGAGGCATCAATGGAGTCCTCTTGAGGTGTGAAGAATTACACTTGATGAGTAGAATTTTTTGAGAATTACATAATGGCCTTGTAGAAGGCCATCATTCCCCCAATACCACTAATGGAAAAATCATGCGATCTTGTTATTATTGGCTAACTCTTTTCAAATATGTGAATGAATATATATGAAGATACAAGAGATGTGATTTGTTCATATGAAATCAAATGTTGGTGGCCTTATTATTTTACCCAATACAAGATAATCAACCCTTTATGCAAAGGGGACATGGACTTCATAGGCATGATTAACCCACCATCAAGTGATGGACATAAATGGATTCTCACAGCTATAGACTATTTCATGAGATGGTTGAAATAAGTAGAACTCAATGAGGCTAATGAGACGTCCATTATAAACTTATATAAAGGAATTGTAACAAAATTTGGTATTCTAGCCACCATTATCTCTGATAATGCATTGGTTTTCCTTGGAACTAGGATCAATGAATGGGTTGTCAAACATAACATCCATATGAGTGCCTCATCTATTATTACCCTCAAGGTAATGGTTTGGTTGAGTCCACAAATAATAATTTGATTTGTATTATAAAGAGGAAAATGGAGGAAAATTAGTCATTATGGTACACTATGCTCAGGACTACCCTTTGGGCTGATCGAGTCATGCCCAAAAGAGTTTTGGGAAATTCACCCTTAATCTTAGTTTATGGAAGGTAAGATAGATTATCCACATCCCTCATGTTTTCTTAATTAGAAATTACCCATCATTTGGAGTTTCTTGAAAGTGATCCCTCATTTTAAGGTTAGCAGAGCTAATAGAGCTCAAAGATACAAGAACACAAGCTGCACATACTATGGAACTTCAACATGCCTAGATAAAGAGGACATTCAATAAAAGGGCCAATGATAAAAGTTTTCAAGAGGGATATTTAGTGCTCAAATAGGATGTGTACAAAGTGAAATTTGGAAGGCATACTAAATTTGTTATGATATGGAGTGGTCCATATATCATAATGAATTACAAGCAAGCCAATGCTTTCTAACTCTCTAAACTAAATGGATAAGAACTACCTATCCTATTCAATGGGATCCATCTCAAGTAATATCTCTACTAATTTTTGTATAATATTTAAATACATGGTTTATATATTTTCATTTCCGTAAGTGCCTTGCATACATTATTTTAGGATATCTTTTATTTCCTCCAAGTGATTTCACATAATGTTTTGATTAACTTAGATCTTTTACTCTAAGTGAATTTGGCATAGTTATTTACTTTTTTTAGGATGATCTCAGTTTATTCCAAAGATAATAATACATATCCAGTGCATTCAAGGACAATATGACTAGAAGTTCCAACAACTCTATGCCTAATGGATTGATTCAAAGGCTACTGAATTTCCACTATGAAGGCAAGTGGCCCACAAAGGTTACCAAAATTTTTAACCTTGTAATTCACCCCTATCTTGCACATAACTCACAAATATATTACAATAGGGTTATGCAAAGTTTTGAGTTCCTTGAGGCAAGCATATGTATCAATACTTCCCATCTATGCTTGAGTTTAAAGTAGTCAATATAGATATGCAAATTGACTAAGTTTTGATTCTCACTCATAATAAGTTTCTAATGCATTTACCATGTAAGAACCCTCTATCACACAAGAAAAAATATCATGTAGGTTCAAGGGTGTAGAGCCCTCAATCTCTAGATAATTCAATTAGATGTACATAATAAATAGTTATGAATTATGAGAGGTGCACCTAAGATATTCAATCTTCATGTACACTCCTAGTAAAAAGGTTCCTTACTCTCCATAATGAAGTCCCACACCAAATCATGGAGTTTCATTTTTGCATTCTCATGAATCATAGGCTGAGATCTATGCTACACACATGCTACTTCATAGATTGATATGGGCCTTGGGTGTGATGTGAATACTTGAGAGAATTATCAAGGGTGACTTAATTCCAAACGGATTAAAATTTATGCAACTCTTGTAAAGGAATTATACATTTATGACCTTCATCAACTTGTAGCTCACTGCATAGTCTCACTATGCAACTCTCAATGCATAGTGTCCCTATTGGCATCCTAGGTTACACCCCAGCTGAGCAAGGGGATTGTTCAGGTCCTCTTGCTCAAACTTGAGGGAAGTGATGGAAAGGCCTAGCTCAAGGAACTAACCAATCAATGTATCCACTATTGGCTTCAATAAAATGACATCAAACACTAGGCATGACCTACATAACATACAAACTACCAACTAGGTGAGATCAAGACTTAACAAGGGAGAAACCTCTACCACATATGCAAATCAATTGACATGAACACATTAGATAAGCATAATGAAATATTAACATAGTCTTCTATTCATCTCAAGAGGTTAAAAATTTCAATCTTAATAGAGTCTAGTCATGCCCAAGAAAGGGATCATTTTCAAGGCTTAGAAGCTTGTATTTATAGAAGAATGGGATGAGAGAGATGGGGATAAATGTATAGAAGGATGGAGAAAGGAGCATAATGACCAATATTTATAATCATTCCAACCTTGTTTCCATTATAAAATATCATAATACCTAAGATTATTTCTGTAAGGTGGCCATAAAAATCATATTAGTCCCTTTCAATCTATTTTTGGCCTACATTAATGCTCCTTATGATTACAAATATGGGATCAAGTCATTTTCAAATTGAATTCTAGAATCAATACAATTATAATAGTTAGATCAATATCTATTATCTTATTTTGGTTTTGATTTCTCCTTACTAGTTCATCTTTGGCATGTAAGAGTGGAGAAAAGGGTCATAATCATGTTGTTATCTTTGGTAATGAACCCATCAAAACTGATGTGTCTTTCTTTGTGACCTTCCTTTGAAATATTTGCTTTAGTTCAACCTCGATTGTATTTGATCTTTGTTTAAAGTATCAAGGCTTTGAATTTTGATATTAGCCCTTGATATTGATCTAGGTTTGTAAAAATGTGCCACCTGATATCCCTTTATTTATTCTCAAGATTTTGTTGTTAGCTTCATCTATTTCTATGCTTACACTACATGGTGGCCTCATGTTTGATCTATATCTTTGAATTATTAACCTCATATGTAATATCGATCTTCCTTCATATAACTCAAACATGTACCATTAATTTACTTGATAGTTTCCATGGTCATGACACTTGGCAAATTCTCATCTGTTCCTGGGATCCACTAACTAGTTAACCTTTCACTCACTGTTGATCTACTTTGGTACAATTAGATTATGTATCATCGATCATCTTAGACCCGCTAGCTTTGTTAGTCACCACACACCATTATATCTTTATATGGGCACCCAAAGTCTTACCACTTGTAAACCATGAATTCATCTTTAGATACGTTAACCTTTTGATTGTAAACTCATTGTTGATCTTCGATGGATAATTTAACATGCTCCATTAAATCTTCCAAACCCACTTACATATTTGATCACCCACTTGCCGTTGGATCTTGACTCAAGATTGTATGATTTGGACATTTGTTATCCCCACATTTATCCTTGGAACATTTAAATTTAAATGGCTATTTGCCACATATTTAACTTGATATCCCCTTGCACATCCCACTTTGCTAGTTCATTTTTGAATGATTATATATTGAGATAGAAAAAGCATCAAAACACCAAATTTGTAGAGGATGATCTAGGGATGAAAAAAATCTTGTCCATGTAATTTTTTGACCCTGGTTGATCTCCAAGTACATTTATGATATGCACAACTAGATTGACCTATTTATTTTTGAAAAGCTTACCATGATGGTCTAGCTCCTAAAGATCATCAAATTCACACTTTAAGCCTAATTAAAGTGTGTCAAAAAGTTTGAAACTAATATTTGATCTCCTATTGAATTCCATATTCTCCTTATGACATTGGATCACTCTTCATTCAAGACCCTACTCCACTTCTTATTTTAGATTAGGAAAATTTTGGTATGTAGGCCAATTTTGGCCAATAGTCCCTAAATGGTGTAAGGTATTGTTTTGCATTATATGCACAATGATGATGTAGAAATTCAAAGGAGACCCATGTGGTGATTGAAAAGTGGAAGAAAAGTATAAAAGGTAGTTTAAAATTAGCTGAGTGTCATTTAAGGCCTTATCAGATAATTAAATGTAGAATCCACTATCATACATTGGAATATTATCATATACCATACCTTTGAAAATTCCAAAGATCTTCCATTCTCAAACATACACGTGGATCTAGAAGAATCTTTCCACCAACTCCCAAGTTAAAATCATGACGTATAATTTAAGAAGCATAGATGTAGCACTACAATATAATTAAAAGAGTGTGTATGACACCCCAAGGGCCACATTAATTTTAAAATGCTTGATACATTATAAATCCTTGTTATTTATTGTTAAAAGGGTTTAACATTTTTAGGCAACATCATGCTGTGAAAAATTTCCCTCTGAGAGTAATTCTATTAGATGGACATTGCATGTTAATGAGAATTGTGTTCACCTCCCTCTATTATTATTACACTTTATACGTTATTTATGTTTGTTAATATTTATTTGTGGGTAATTTCCACCCCTCTTATCATTGTTTATTCCTAACACCTTTGTGTGGAACTTGGAACTCACTTATAGGTCATGTTATGTGCACATAAGAGTATGTGTAGACATTTTCTATGGATCATTCATTATCACTCTCAATGTTGTACTACATTCTTGCACCTCTATGTAAAATACTTATGAATTTGGAGTGTCTTTGGTGGACTCTATGTGATAATGTCTCATTCTTAAATATTTGTAGTTTGACTATAGCACTAGGAGCACTCACTCTATTCTTGGTGTATCACATTTTATTTTCAAGTAAATTATTACCTTCTCCCTCCCTTTTCCCTCAAAATCATAGGTTTATATCATAGTTATAGTTTTAACTTTTTGCTCTTTAGGTCTATGTGTTGGTTTTAAACCAAGTGTACCTAGAATATAAGGAATTAGATCACATATAATAGACTACCTTACATGTAAAATGTTAATACTATTAACGACTCTAGTGTGTAAGGTAGTCTATTATATGCAATCTAGTTCTTTATGTCTGTGTGTTGGTCTTAAACCAAGTGTACCTAGAATATAAGGAATTAGATCACATATAATAGACTACCTTACGTTCAAAATGTTAATACTATTAATGACTCTAGAGGCCTTGTACCCATGTAAAACAATCTTGTGTAGTATCCAAAATGGTGTTTCCCATGTAGTTAACCACACAATCAAGATACATGTGAAAATGGAGTCATGAACCAAGTGCTCATGGTAAAATTTTTATCATATCCTTAAGAACAAAAGAATACCATAACTTTGCATGAAGAAAAAACTCAAACACTAATGCAAAAATAAGATTTGTCTACTCTTATCAACTAGAAGGAGGATGACTTCAACTACATTAATAAGAATGGTGCATCTAGCATAGGAAACACCCTAGTTGATTTCAATACAAGATTTAAAAGGAGAGTGATAAAGGAGGCATTACCAACTTCAATGCCCTCACCTTCAATTCCCTAGATCATACACATAGGGATAAAAGAGGAGGTATCTGTGTAACCTTTAGTACACAAAAAATAGGCCATGCAAAGAGAAGAGGCTACTATTCATAAACAATAGCCAAAGGGATCCCAAATTATGTTTCACATAGTTAAAAACATGTAGAAACTAATCATTAATGTAACTATGTGTGATGATCTTGCCATTCCTTCTCAAATAAATTTTCTCCAAGATGCTTTGAAAATATTTCAAGCATGCAAGATGTTTGAACTTATGATTTCCATCTTTGTGAGTATATGTCAACCCAAATTAGAGGAAACACAAGTGTGTAGTAGCACCAATATATCCTCATTCTATATCTCCTTGATTATCAACCAACGTCTAGTGCATAAATGCATGATCAACTAAGGTGCGATTAGCTTGGTGATGCTAAAGAAGATCATATATACACTCAAAATTATGTGTTCCCCTATTTTAAAAGGAGTGGTCCATCTAGATGGAATAATGTTTAAGACCATAGAAATCATCAAATATTTGAATATTATACTGCATGCATGCCCAAACATTTCAATTATGTAAGATATAATAGTCATTAACTAAATTCCCTAATTTGCCATTTGTCTCTCCCAAGACTTTGCATCAAAAATGGGTGGATATTTATCTTTAGACTAGTCACATATGTTACTTAGAATCAGATTTGAGAATAAGGTGACCATCAGGGCTGATCCCATTTCAAAATTCATGTTGAACCATACTCTTTCAACCTAGTTGAATTAAACTACACAATGTTTGATTAAGAAGAGAATCTAATTCTACCTCCTCTGTCTCCTATCAAGAAATTAAAATACTATTGTGCATATCATAAAATATAAGGGCACATTATAGATTGTTTTTAGACATTAAAGTACAAAATACAAAGTCACAAAGGTAGTGGTGGTCCTATAATTCATACATCACTTAATAAAAGAAATCACATTGTGAGCACTTCTAACAAAACATAAGTGCCAAAACAACATGGTTCTCAAAAGATAATTTAAAGCAAGATAAGAATCAAAAGAACAATGAAATAGATATAATACCATTACCAAAGTAATCAATGATATTAAAACCTCTAGAAACTAAACCATGTGAGATATTTACTAATCAATACTGAACAACAAAGGGGCACAATTCCAAATGATTACAACAATGGTGATATTATTCATAATACCAATATGGTAGATGGACAATTACAAAAAAAATGTTTTGATCCACTCGATACCTTACCATGTGATCTATTTATACCTATAGGACCTAGTACATATTGTTTGAATCCATCTCTAAAAAGTTTACACCATATACAAGTAATGACATATCAGTAAAAGTAAAGGACATATAACATATTGAAAAAGAGAAACCAAAGAAATTATGGAATAACATTTTTATTAAATCAAGAAACATTATAGAGAAAGAGGCACCATATATTAATCACTACATCCCCTTGATATGATAACATGATACATTCTGATTCTACTATGCACACATATGGCACATCTAGTTTAAGAAATGTTATTCATTTACCACTCCTCAAAGATTATCATCTTCATAAAATCTAATTTAACTTTTAAGGGTTTATGGAATGTAATCCCTATGTTGTTAAAGGGTATAAGTATAGTAAATCAAGGTATAAATGTGCAATAAATATATACATTGATTTTTGTAAGAGTTGACCTAATATTATATTTATAAAAATAATAATGAATGATGCAAATAAGTACTTAGCTATAAACTGACTAAGATGGATGATTTAGAGGCTAAAAACTAGCATGGAAATAGATTTCAATATAGTAAATAGGGTTTAGGTGTCATAAGACCTCCTAGATAGTAGTGTTGTACCTTGGATGGTAGTTTTTAGGTCCTAGTATCCTACTTTTAGCACTAATATCCTTTGTTAGTACCTCTAACAAGGTCTTGTATGGAATGGAAATGCAACTAATCTATTAAGCAATCCTAGCTCAAAGAAGATGAATCCTACTTACACTTTTGATTGTTGATACATTAGATATTTAGGTTCATGACCAAGATGGATCTACTAGACCTAACCAAGGGATTTATTACCATAATAACATCACTAGAGAGGGTTTTAAAGCCTTTGGTCAATAAAAACCATGCATAACCCTAGATAGGTCCTATGTTTTCATATTCATAAAAGTAAATGAAAAGTAAATGAAAATCTAATCTAATGATCACCAAAGCTTGTGACATAAAGTGGGGGTAATAAACATAAAAATTAAATATGCATAAAATATTTATACTCACATTAATGTATAGTAAGTAAAAATTCATGGGAGATAAGTATAAATGCTAATTTATCTACTCTTATAAAGGAGGGAAAAAGTTAGGAATACTTACCTTTGAGGAAAACCCATTGAGCCTCAATCTCTTCCTTACCCAAGGTTATTTACAAGAGGTTGTTATGGTATGTAAGGATAATAAGGATAAGTCAACTCTAGGCTACAAAACTTCTCTATGAATCCAAAAGACTTCTCCATAAGACAAGATCCATATCTCCAAATAAAGTATTGAAATCCTAAGCTATGTTCCTCAAGTAGAATGGTGGATAAGTAGATATATAATATAATATTATTATTCTTCTCTTTCTAAATAGATGATGAAATGAATGTGTATATATAGTTGAATCTAATCTTAAACCTTTTCAAAAGTTTAGTTGACAAGTTTAGCCTCATTAACTCTATATCGTTATTGATAAAAAACATATTCGGTCCTTATCTAGGTCAATCAGGGACTGACCTAGACCCTAAATGTGTTTTATCAATTAGTGTATCAAGTTAATGGGGATGATAGTGTAAAATAAACCATTGGAAAGGGTTTTAGGCTTAGGGAAGGGCTAATGAAGGAAAAAAATGACTAGAGGAAGGTGAAAAAGAGGAGGCAAAGCTTAAGGAAATATTTTTAAGAGATGGTTGTGTAGATAACAAGTGGTAGTATAGGGATAACAATCTTACAAAACACTAATGGTCTACCCACCCCTTTCTTGGTGCACCTTTTGAGTCATGCACTTAGAGAGATGGAGACTCGATGACTTTCTGTAAGAGAGAAAACATCAATAATTGATAAAGTTTGAAAATATTATGTGAATACATATTCCCCATTCGAAGCTCATCATGTGTCATGTAGGTATAACAAGGAATGGTGTTTTAAGAAAAGAACATGGAAACACATAACATTGAAGATAAATAATTTGAAATAAGGAGAAAATAAGATAAATAAAAGGACATAATTGAAAAATATATACCTTTACTTACCTTAGTGATGTAGATAAAGAATAAGATGCAAGAAATGTGAAGGTGTCTAATGTAGGTAACATTAGGTCAACCTATATAAATTAGAAAAAAAGAGCAAAAAATTGAATTTTTTGTAAAATATACATATAATATGTGAAAAGATTATCTACAATGTCAAGATTATAAAACATATTACGATTTGGAAAAAGAGCTAGTAGAAAAAAATATATGATCAAAAGATAGAATTTAGTGGTAAATATTTGATAGGTAAATAATTTTGAATAGTACAATAAATAGAGTGAAAGATAATTCATTTGTTATTTTTACTATTCTGAGAAAATAGAGCTCTGAGAGACCCAGTTTGAGACCAAAGAGCCATCATGGCAATGAGATGATAGTTGAGTGGGGAGGACACCTAGTGATCGCAATGAATAGAACATAGGTAAGCAATTATGAATTTTAAATTTATTGAGTAATTTTATTTGTAATTGATCTAGATATAGAAAATTGATTGATAGGAAAAATATAGATACCAAAATTGACCTTTGGAAAATTTTAATTAGACTAAGGGTAGAATGAGATATTAGGTAAGAAGAAGTCAGACCAATAAATGCCTAAGGAAGTTATGGTAAATGGTCAAAAAGTCATCATTGTGAAGGAACAAAGTCAACCTAGTTGAATTAGTCTCTAAGATGAGCATAAATCAAGGGGAGGACTATGTAGTAGTGGGTAAACTTAGTATTCTAAAGGGTGTCTAAATGTGTAGCCATGGAATGACATAGTTTGTAATGAGTATAAGGTTGACTGCATACCATAGGGACTATCCAATTGGTGAAAGAGGGCTGATATAGTTTGCAAAAGTGGCCAACTATGTACTACAGGGCTGACTCAATATGCTAAATGGAATGAGGGCTGATTTATTATAATATAGACTAATTTAGTTGAAAATGAAAAGGGCTGATTTAATATCAAAAAATGGATACAGGGCTGATTTAGTATTAAATGGGATGATTGTTTAGTAAATTGAGAAAAATAGGAAACTAAATCAAACTAGTTGATTAATTAGTTAATTTGTGAATTTCTAAGAATGTATTTTGATTATTTATGATATGGAAATTTGATACATCCTTTGTTATATAATGTTTTGGATAGACATTAGAGATATTGGCACTTGATAGATGCATCATGGATACTAGATTTGTTAGATCATTTGAGTGACGTAGATAGAACTTGATTGGTTATCTTGGGATTTAGAGGTATTATGGAGATGAGACAGATCCCAGTAAATGTTGATTTCATTATCATGTTCTTTAGAGCATGTGAATGATTGACCAAATTTTTTTGATAGGTGATGGATGGGGATACCATTGAGGTGGGGTTCACTCTAGAGGATTTTCACATGTTGCTTGGACTTCCTATAAGCAAGACACTAGCGATCATTGACTCACTAGAGGATCTAGATGAGAGATGAGCATTAGCCTAGTGGGTGACATGCTTAGATAGGATTTACCCTAGGTTGAGGTAAGCTTATTTGATGTTTAAATTATGGCCATTTTAAAAATCCATAAGGTAGTGATAGGACTTGTGATAGCATGAGTGTTGTGTCATAAGTTAGATAGTAAGGTACCATTATATGTGATAGCCTTGTTTTAGTCATTACTAGATCAAGGATCATTTTATGATTTTGGGGCTATCATTTTGTTCCAAATCATGCATGATATGTATGGGATGCTATCCATAGGGTAGAATATCATGAGGCTTGTACTTTTATAAAGTGCTTGGATATATGAGAGGTTCCTCATATATCAACCAACTAGGTTACTCTATGTGGTCGATGATATGTTACCTTAAGTTATGAGGTGGAGATAAGAACATGTATTATAGGCCATGTCCCATGTGCTATATATATATACTATCACACAAGAAGAGATTATGTGGCATCCTTACACACACATTACTATTGTATGGCCTAGTTGGGTGAATTTTACTAAAAGGTTAGCATGGGTGAAAATCACATGCCACTAAACATTATGGGTAGAGCTACATCTAGTGACATGCTTGCCAAGATAGTTTAGACTCACACACCTAGTGTCCCCTTTAATAGTGCCTACTTATTGGTCATGACATGCTAGATAGCCAAGAGGGAGGGGATGAGAAGGGGTACTAGTAGAGATACTATTGATCAAGCCTCAGTGTGTTCAACCATATACTAATTGAGCATGGGAGTATTTAATAGCATGACCAGTAGGGGGAGATGCCATGGATGTAGATATAGGTGCATAATATGCATCATAAAATTAAAAACTATGATCAACATGGAATCATCAAAGATGAAGGCATCATTAATGAAATCAAATGAGGGTTATAGCATAAGATAATATAGATGTTACTCCAAGACATAGTTGGTCCATAGAGGCACTTCTAAGGAGAGGATCATGGTGTGCTTGAGTGGTGAATCCTAGGTTTTCATTGGTGTAGAAGTGGTCCATAAAAGAGGTACTCGATAGGTGAATGACTAGAGAGACTATGCTCGATGAGTAAGCAAATGGAGAGATGGTGATTGGTGACACCAACAATGATGAGAAATGTTACAATTATGTTTTAAGTTTTTGATATAGGACACTAGTTGTATTGTGATTATGGTAGATAGATGATTTTAAGATAATTTTTTGATCTGATGCCTATCTAGTTTATGGTTTTTTTAGATCCTATGGTGGAGGAGGTCAAATTGAAATCCTTGATTTGGCTACACATCATGACATTTTGGATGGGGTGCTAGCACCATATGACCCTACCAATATAAATATACCTATGTTTTTATCTACCCAAACCTAGGTAGGCTAGTTTAGACTACTGGGAAAGGCTGTGAGATAACTTTAGGCACATGGGGATGGATTATAACCACTAGAATGGGTGGGAGAGGGAGAGGCATAGGCCTAATAGGCCTAGCATAGGAGATAACATCAAAAATGGATACCATTACTCATCTCAAATAGGTGTAGGACTAGGTGGCTAAGTTACAGGGATAGGTGAAAGGCTTGAGATCCTACATTGTCTCATTAGACTAGACCATTTAGAGGGGACAGTCCCAAGAATCTATGGGTAGCATGGATAAGCCACAAGATAGGTAGGATGGAGCCCAACCTTAGAGTTGGGGCTATTTTACTTTGTATTTTATATTAAACACATTATATATATATATATGTATATATATATATATATATATATATATATATATATATATATATATATATATATATATATATATATATATATATATATATATATACAGTTGTATTGATCTCATGAGTTGTACATGGTTATGGATGTTGATGCATGGATATATTTTAGCACATGTATTTAGATTTTGTTTAATATTCTATGGGAAATATATGTTGAGTGTTTTATTTTCTAGAATTATGTGATACACATGCATGGTTAAAAATAAAAATGAAATAATGACTTGAAAAAGTATAAGTAATCAAAAATAAATGTACTACACACTATGTCATGATGGGAAATGTGTAATAACTAAATATGGCTAAATATAATAAACCAAAGATGGTAAAAAGAGTAAAAAATATTTTTAAGCCATGTAAAAATATTTGCACCAAGTTAAAACAAAGTAAGATCACACTATATCATGTTGTGAAGTATGAAATAATGTAATAAAATGGAAGGCTCATAAAAACCAAATGGTATAAAAATGAAAGAACTGAGTTAATTAATCATACCAAATCACATTGATAAGTATAAAAAGAAAGAAAAATTAAAAAAAATAAAATTTAAATGATCACACTAATTCAAGATGGGAAATATGAAAAATTTAATAAAATGGTTGTAATCATACATTCAATTAGAAAATAAGAAGATAAAAGTGAAATAATAATGAAGTAAGCATAAAATACACTATATCAAGATGGGAAGCATGTTAATGATGTTTAACTCATAATAAATCACCACTTATCTCACATTTGACCTGGGTATTGGATTATTTTGTGAAGAAGGCCTAGTCTTATCCATGGCATTACACTAAAAATCACAAAGGGAACACCAATGAGGTGGAAATAATTGTGAAAATTATTTTAAAAATATGTTTGTATTGTTTTAATTTGTGAGAAAGGAATGGTCTGATCCATGGTCTTACAATGCAACTCACAAAAGGAAACCCTAGGGGGAATGTTCAGTTAACAAAATAATATTTCTCAAGGGGAAATATTAGGAATGTTGTAAATGGAAGAGGGAATGTAAAAATCATAACTTAGGCATCTATGAGAAGACCTTAGCAAACATGAGGTAGACTAGGTACATAGGAAAAACACTAAGTTACTAGTGACCATCAAAATACAAAGGATACCCATTCACAATAAGCACAAAGTAGTATATGAAAATAAGTGGGATAATAAGATTAATTCATATGGATTATATAAACAAGAAAATTAAAATTGACCTACCTTCCCACAACATATTCCCCATTCCTCAAGACCTCTTACAGATCTATTGATCTACTATGAAGATTGGGTACTTATTTGAGAAAGTAAGTAGCACTAAAATATTTTTTGATTCTCCTTTCCCAATTCTCTAGTCTACCACACCCTAATGGAACTCAACTCTATCATGAGGCCAATTGTGGAGTTTGAGATTCAATTATAAAAAGGAGATGTGATATAAATCACATCTTTTAGTGTGATTTGACTATTAAGATTTGTAAGTTGCCTTTTGTATCATTGCATTTTGTTTAAATGATTTGGATTTTAAATTTTATGCCTTTCATGAATCACCAACATGAGTGATATAAGTGATACACAAAAATGATATTTAGACTTTATCTAAAGGAAGCTAAGTATCCAAAGATATGACTGACTAAACACTTAGGCTTACCTATGAACTAGGATGTTATCTCAAGTTTTAATTATGTGTATGCTTAGTTTGTGAAAGCAAAATAAGGGAATAAAGGGAGATCAAAGTAGATTGGTTAGATATAATTACAATGAAATGACTTATTTCTAATTGATCACATGGTAAATAAGGATTACTAAGGGGAGCAAGCTTTATATAACCAAGTCACAATAATAACTATCTGTGTTGTTGAGATAAGGTAAAAAAAATGAGAATAGATAAAGACATCCATGAAAATAAATGAACTCATAGTATAAGTGTGTAATCATGGAAATAATGGAAATAAGTTGTAAGATATTGTCAAAATAAATGAAACCATATACAACACATAATGTGTAAAATAAAGATCCATGTGAAATAGACAAGTGAAGAAAAATTTGATACATAATCAAATGACATAAGATATATAAAAGTGGATCACAAGTCTAATAAAAAATCATAATGAATAATAAATTGAAAGAACACCATGTTATGTTCACAAATACTAATGTATCTATCCACAAATATTATCCACAACATTTGATACATTTTTATGAAGCTAGACCTTAACTATAACAAGAGTCTCACCTATCCTTAGGGAAAGCTATGAAAATACCTCTCGTTAAATCTCCTCAATATAAAATGTAGGTATAACTAAAGGATCATGGTCATGAGGAATCTCATGCATATAATAATCAAGAAGGGGAATAAATGATGGAATAGGAATGGTATCTATGGGACATGAAAGTGGCACCACTGGTAGGGAAGGGACCATAGGTGAGAGGAAAGACATAGTGGCATAGGAGCCATATGATAAGGAGTCTTCTTCTTATGTGGATGACCTATAGGAGGAGGAATAGTGGGTGTAAGAATGGTCATAAGGTGATCATGAAGATGCTATTGAAGGATGAAATATTGATTGATGTGATGGGTAATACATTAGTGCCAAAGACAATATACCTCTCCATATTTTAGAATATACTTAGGTACAACTTGGGAGGAGGCATAGCCTTATCTTTAGGATGGGGAAGGGTAAGAAATAATGTGTCAATAAATTGTCAAAATTTTTGACAATGGGTGGAATAATGATTATCTATGCCATGGAAGAAAAAAATATGCTTATTAGTAGACTTTGGGGGTATACTAATAAAATAAGTAGAGGTAGAAGCTGAGGAAAGCTGGAATAATTGGTATATTATAGTCCAATGACTGACAACTTTATGAACAACATAGTAAGGGTGATCAACCCATTGGATGGGTAGGGAATAAAAATGCAATAAAGGAAGGCCTTACCAAGGGGAGGTTGGGCTAGTGGAGAGACTGGGAAAGACTCATCTAAAGGGGAAGTAGATTTAGATGAAGGATGAGGCTCAGCTAAAGGTAGAATGGGAGTAGGAACCAAAATAGGCTTGGTTAAGGGAGAAATATGATGCACAAAAGTTTCAATAGGAGTACCCAACATCTCTAGGGAAAATAAACTATAAGGATCCTAATATCTAGAAAAATGATAAGGAATAGACATAACATGATCCATGAGCATGCTCCTAAAAGGATCTACTAAAATTGAAGATATACTATGTGATCACTCCATCACTACCCTATGAAAAAGAGGAATAATACTATAATTAAGAACTATACAAGAAGGAATATTATAAGACAAATGGAAAGACTGAAATAAATAAGTATGATATCTAAGAATCTTGGCATATCTATCCCAGACACGTCCTTCTAGAAATGGATTTATAAAGTATAAACATCATCATAATCAGGTATATGAAGGTCGATGGTGCAAGTAGGTATGATATTTTCATTAGAATTTGCATGGTGAATAGAATGCCAAGTTTTAGTTAATACCATAGGTATATCATTGATAGGTGGATGATGATAATATGGTTTCAAGGATGGTGGAAGTTGGGTGATGATATGAGGGTATAAACTTGAAGTTTTTATCTTGAGGTTGATTTTTTCTAGCTCATCATCATAAAAATCTAAGAGGTTAGGTGGTATGTTCCTGATGAGTTTGGGTTGACCATGATAACCTTGAGTAGAGTTGACAGGAAAATTAAAATGTTGATATTCTATGAATGGGACACTAGGAAGGGGTTCAAGGGGTGGAATTTTAAATACACCACATTCTTGGAATTATTCAAAATTCTAAGGGTTTGTGTCTCCTTTAATATTTTATATAGCACCATTATGTGGAAACTTAACACATTGTTAGGTATATGAGGCAACAACCCTCATGTAATGAGTCCAAGGCATGCTAAGAAAGATGTTATAGGAAAGGGGAAAGTTAAATATCATAACTTTTACTTGAACTATGATAGGAGGGATTGTAATAGGAAGCCACATGCAACATAAATGAGGCATTTTCCTTTTGACATAACCATGGCATGCACTACATGTAGAGTTAATATTACACTCAGAATATATAAGAGTTTTAATCAAATCAAGGGATACAACATAAGTACATGAAACCTCATCAATCAAAGCATGATTGCTGTGGATATCATTGATTTTAATGTTTATAAATAGTGGAGGATCATCCTCATGAATCATAATCTCATCTTGGATATTGGAAGAAATAAGAAATTTTAGGGAAAGAGAAGTATTCATTGTTTCATCAACACGTATAGACATCTCTTCACATTATTTTTAAGATACTATATTTATACCCAAATAAGGTAGCTTCACATATTACTAGGGTAGGATGAAGGATGTTCATTTCAAATAATAATTGCATCAAGAGGTTATGATGATGAGGAGAAGTTTTCATGAGTTCAAGAAAGGGTATTTGAGATGGGAGATTAGTAAGTTTCATGATGGCGTCCTATTCATCATAACCCATGGGGGGAATTTTAGATAGAGGCACTTAATGTTGTAGGATATTTTGGGAAGAATGATGATAAGTTAATTCAAACTTGTGTTGATAATATGTGGTTGGTTTAGTTTGAGGACAAATCGGTTGATTATCTTTAGATGATGGGATAGTTTATTTAAGTAGTTCTTGTGATTGATTTGAAGAAATGTTTTTGTAAGGTTGAGTAATGTTGTTGATGGGTGGATATGTTGGGGTATTTTATAAATAGTATGAGAGTATTATCTATTTAAGGTGTTGGAAGTGGTTTTTGGAAAGAGATAAGGTCCTCTTGCCCCATCTCTGTTAGATGAGATGGGGAAGAATCTTGGATAACATAGAATATTTGGGAAGTTTGGTGCATGTGGGTTGGATTAGAATCAATGAAATAGATAACCCTTTGGATATTATTCATATTTAACACATTCACTTTAGGATTTTGATTGATAATACTTTCAATGTTATTAGTGGAAGGAGTAGGTTTATCATTGTTGTCTTGATGATTGGGAAGAGGATCTTTATATATGGTAAGATGAGCATTAACTTGGTTCAAATCTTAATTTTTGTTTTGTGTTTTTTGAGATTTAAAGGCTATATCATAGGATTGTTGGCACCTATTAATTATTTAATCATGATTAAAATATGGTCCAAGAAGAAAATCCATAGATAGATTACACAATTGTCTACAAGTCTCATGAGAGTGGCCCCAACTTGCATGAAACCAAAAAAAATTGTTCGGATCATACCATTATTTCATAATATGAGTGGGGTAAATCTCTTTTGATATATACCTTTGAAGATTATTTTTAATCTCATCTAAATATAATGGCTTATGAACATTAATGTTTCTGGTTTGAGAGAATTGAGGATTAAGGGTGTTGTTTAGAGGGGGAACATGCTCGACAGCATGGTTGGGAATTATAGCTTGAATATTGTGAATGATATCATAATAGTTAGTGACACAATCATTGGTATCATTATGATTTTTATTTTTAATGATCATGTGAGTGCCCATGGGAGGTTGGGATGGTTCAAATTGGCACATGATAAAATCTAGGTGTTTGGCTTGGTCAAGGGCTTCTTTCAAAGTTCTTGGAGAAAGAGAGAGTCCTAACATAATATTTCAACTTGGGATAAAGATATTTAGTGAATAAATTAAATATGTTATCATCTACCATGTTATTCTCACACTTATTAGACAAGGTCTTCCATCATTTGATGAAAACTTGTGCTGTTTCGATTTTAAATTGCTTACAATTGATAAAGTGAGCCAAGGTATTCTCAGGGCGGTCACTAGTTTGAAACTCTTATAATAAGTAATTAGATAGATATTTAAAATTAGTGATATAATGGGATTTGAGTTTATTTTACCAATCTAATTCATCTATGGAGAGTGTTTCCACTAATAGCTTGGTAGCAATAAAACTGTTTAATTTGACCCAATCTTTGTAGAGATTACCAAATGTTTTTAAATGTAATGTAGGATTAGTTGACCCATTATAACTAATGGTAGGTTTGATAACTCCTATTTAAGTATTTGAAATTTGAGGTATAAAAGGTTTATTTTGGATATGTTTGATCATTTTGTTAACAAGGAGTGGTTGAGGTATGAGGTTACCATGGGAATCCCTAAGGGGTTTGGGGGTGCATTTTTATTTTTAACTCCCCATGGAACCTACTAGGGTTGTTTTGAAGGTGAATGATATTATTTTAAATTTTAATCATTTGATTGGAATTATTAGTTTTAAAATAATTCATTTTATTAAGAGTTTATAATAAGAGTTGATGGGTTTGAGTAGTATTTTGACTAGTTTGTGCGGCATGAAAAGCATTAGCATTGGTATTAGTGACTTGGGTTACACTATGATAAGTAGCATGCACAAAATTAGTAGAGTGAGAAACATTGGTATAAAATGAAGCAATAGTAATATGATTGGCATGTGTAGCGAAAGATGCACTAGTAGAAAGATTGGCATTAGAAGAAAAAGAAACACTAGTAGCATAATTATTGTTGGTGGAAAATGATGCACTAGTGGCTTGATTGAGGAGGATTGGTATTGGAAAATGCCCACTATATGTGGAATCTACCATGTTAGTGGAGATACTTGGCATAGAGGTTGAAGAGATCAAATAATAAGAGGTCATAGTGTAGGAAGGGGTCAAGATAGAAGGGAGGGGTTGAGAAGAAAATAAGGTGTTACCTCCAAATCCATGAGAGAATGTAGGGGGATATGAATGAGGTCTTTATACTTAACCAATTATCATGAGATTGTAAATAGTTTAATGGTATTTTCATCTATATTGAGGAAACTCATTAATGAAGAAGAGAATTTATGATATGTACTCTAATTCTAACTAATCTTCTAAAGAGAAAAGAGGGTTAAAAACTAATGATGAATGAGGAGGAGTCCCATAATTGGTAGTGCAAGTGACCACATCCACATTGATTTCATCTAAAGTGGAATCCATAAGCTATTTTCAAGGAAACCTATTAGGATCGGTAAAGCTCTCACATCTATTGGATTTAACTATGTGTTGTCCTCAAATAAGAAGTTCACAATGAGAAAAGGAAGCTAAAAAGGGTGATGCAAAGACAAAATCAGAAAATAAGATATAGAGTTCAAATAGTTAACTATGTTCTATTAACCAGGGAACATAATAGGGAGATAAGGATACATAGTCAGATAGGTTGACTGTGTAATACTGAATAGGGAATTGAAGAAGAAGATAAGGATATAATATTGGACATGTTGACTTTGTACTATAGGAAAGAAGGATAAATGGTCTATAAGAGATTGTATCGACTAGAATGATAGTATTCTAAAATAGACAAAAATTTTGTAAGATAATTTTAAATAAAAATGAAATTAAACATAAGAATTTGAATCGATGTAGCTGATCTAATTGGAACACACATCACAAACCTTACACAAATGTTGGCCAATGCAAATTTTGTAATACAAGATATAATGATCAAAGAGTAAGCATCAAATGAAAAGTAAATGATAACTAGTTGGTCATCCTAAGTGTTATTAATTTATAATAAATTTTTAATTTTAATGTGATAGGGAAGTTGGATGAAATAAGGAACCATAAATCAATTTAAGGATAGCTTTAGGATGTTTATGATGAAAGGGATTTGTATTGGTGATGGTACTAGATTGGTATTGGGGCTTACCCACTCACTTCATAATACCTCAATGATAAGGGTGTCAGGTGATTTGCCAATACATACTATAAAACACATGTTTATACTTGGCTAGAAAACCAAGTAATCTTCCTCCTTGGTGATGAAATTCAAGTAGGTAGGCCTTGGAAAGATAAATGTTTGATTTTTTTTGACTATAAAGTGATTTGGTAGTGTGTACAAAAGATAAAATTAGTGTGACTAAAATGGTAAATGAAAGACCACTTATTTAATCTATGTGAGTTACTCTAATCATGCAATCAACTAAAAAGGAAAGGTGAATTAATTATTAACAAATAGAGGTTAATTACTTGATTAAGAAAAGTATAGAGTCACTTTCAGTAAAATTGTATGCAAATACTATAGAACAAAGTTGATTGAGTCTCTAATGTATATAATCAATATATATATAAGAACACAATTGAATAAGTTAACTGTCTTCTAAATGGAAGACAAACTACAAAATTATGTCCAACATGCCGACCCAGTTTGTTGTAGGGCTATAGTTTTATATACTGTAAACTTGTGAACAATAGTACTAAAAGAAGAACTAAAATGATAGAGAGAAAGGAATGAATTTTGATAGGATTGAAGATGTTTTATAAAGCAATTGTTTATGTTGTGATGTCCAAATGTTGTTTCAAAATTATTTTAACTGAGTTGAATAGCTCAATCAAGTTTGTAAAACCTTATATACTGAAAGAGAAAAAGAAAATAGAGTCAACTAATTTGAGTATGTTTATAGACTTATATGTTGATAGAAGAAAATAACAAATAGAGTTGATTGGTTTAACTATGTATATGAATCTATAATTGAAGAAGAATAATGTGTTAATAGAATCAATTAATAAATTTTATTTAGTGAAGACCTGCACACATAGAACATATTCATTTTGAAGTGATTGTGTGTTAAACCTGCACATAAAATGTTATAAATATATTGACTAGTTTGATACAATACTATAAATATATATAAATATAATATGATGACAAAATTGTGCATGAAATAAAACCTATAATTATTTGATTTCATGTTGGGTTTACCAGAATGTATGTAAATGGAAATGCAATTGATCTATTAATCAATCCTAGATTAGATAAGATAAATCCTACTTACACTTTCAATTGTTGATACATTAGATATTTAGTCACATCACCAAGATGGATTTGCTAGACCTAACCAAGGTATCTCTTACCACAATAACATCAATAGAGAGGGTTACAAAGCTTCTAGTCAAGCATCACCATATAATAACCCTAGCTAGGTCCTATGTTTTCATATTCACAAAAGTAAATGACTAGTAAATAAAAATATAATCTAGTTCTCACCAAAGCTTATGGCATAAAAGCGGGGTAATAAACATAAAAAGTAAACATGCATAAAATATATATACTCATGTAAATGTATATGAAATCTTAATGCATGGGAGATAAGTACAAATGTTAATCTATCTACTCCTGCAAAGGAGGAATAAAGTTAAGAATGCTCACCTTTGAATATGAACCCATCGAGCCTCAATTTGTCCCTTGGCTGAGGTGATTTGCAATAGGTTTTTATGGTATGCAAAGATAATAAGGATAAGTTATTTCTAGGCTACACAACTTCTTTATGTATCTAATAGATTTTTCCATAAGACAAGATCCGTATCTCCAAAGAAAGTATTGAAACCCTAAGCTATGTTCCTCAAGTAGAATGGTGGATAAGCAAATGTGAAATATAATATTATTATTCTTCTCTTCCTAAATGAATGTGTGTATATAATTAAATCTAACCCTAAATCATTTCAAAAATTTAATCAATAGGGTTGGCCTAATCCACTTTGTATCATTATTGATAAAAATAAATTAAGCCTTGGTCTAGGTCGGCTAGGGGTTAACCTAAACCCTAAATGTGTTTTATCAATTAGAGTACAAGGTTTATGGGGAAAATAGTGTAATGTAAACCATTATAAAGGTTTTTAGGCTTAGGTAAGGGATAATAAAGGTGGAAAATGACTAGAGGAGGGTACAAAAAAGGAGGCAAATCTTAGGGAAGTGTTTTTATGAGATGATTGTGTAGATAACAAGTGGTAGTATAGGGACAAAAATCCTATGAAGAACCAATGATCTTCCCACCCCTTTCTTGGTGCAAAATTTAAGGTGTGAACTTAGAGATATTGAGACTCAAGGGGTTCCTATAAGAGAGAAAGCATCAATAATTAATAAATTTTGAAAATATTATGTGTATATAGGTCTGAACTACTTATACCTATGTGGATGAGTTCTAGTTCAATGTTTGTGTAATGTTTAGAGATAATTTAGGAGTAAAACCTAGACCTCTATGTTATTAGGGTATTTAAATGTCACAATTATCAAAAGTTTGATGTTATTTGGGTAGGATAGACATCTTGAACACTCTTTTATGTTGAGATTTGCCTACATACCAATACTCTTAGGAGGGATTAGGCTGGATGTAGTTCTCACACCTAAGTGCTTAGTGAAAGTGTTAGTGAATGCTAGTATGAGTGTTGACCAGAGTGATTTTAATGAGGCTTGAGACTATAAATCTATGTATTTTGGGTTTGGGATGGATATAGATGACTATATGTAGAATATGGTCAAATAGGGATCAATAACCTTGATTGTGCACAATTTTTTTTAAGTTTGTTTATGTATTTTGCATCTTATTTCCATGTAGTGGATAAAGGGATAAAATTCATGCATTTATACTAATTTGGTGCTTGTGAGAGGTTTGAAATAGGTTTCGGCCAACCCTAGGTGTCTTAAGAATTGAAAATATATTTGTTGGGTTTGAAATTTGGTAAATGATAATAATACTGAAAGTGGGACACTAGTGCCCCACACTAGTGTCCAAAGTATAATTCTAGTGTCCATGTGGTATAACTTGAGGTGACTGATTTTGAGATGTCAAGGGATATGTAAATACCCACATAAAAGCTGGATAAGTGTCTAAAGAGGCCATAAGATAGGTTTAGGGTTAAGCTAGGGATGGGTGGTCTTAAGTAACACTCATTTCAATCAATTGATATTTTATATGACTACATTCCCCCCTTTATTATATAAATTTAGTAAAGTGAAATGACTATGATAAATGAAAAAGAAATGTACTTTGACATATCTTTGAGATGAATCCCATAAATTTGGGTCTGAGTGTGTGAAGCATGATCCATTATGTATCCTAAAAATGAAACATGGATGAATTAATATTTACTTAATTAATATCAAAATCAAAGATAACATTGATTAACTAGATAAGAGAGAGAGAGAGTAAATGAATGAAAACACCTCACTGGATATGTGAACCAATGAAAAAAGCTAGAAAAATACTATGTGTGTGCATGTAGATAGCTATCAAATAACTTGGACTGAGATGATGGCTTGATCAATCCTCATATGTGGGTGCATCAAAAACTTAATCTAATTTTGACTCCATCACTACCCACCCCTTCTTGGTGGATCACATACTATGAACAACTTAGATTAGACTAATGTCTTATGCAACCCTTCTATGTAGGTGGATTAAGAACTCAAAAATAGGCTATGAATCCATCATTGCATACCCATGTGTAGTAGATGCATCTATAACTAAAACTACGTAATGTAACTATAATTATGTAGGATGGCCCTGTGGCCATTTTGAAACTCTAAATTGAAAAACAACCAAGGGGCCACTCAGGTACTTAGGAGTGTAGCTCAGGGATTACAAAAAAATGACAACCACTATAAATATAATAAGGCATCAATCTAGGGTGATACTTGGTGAAAATGGTGTCTTAAGTATAAAACACAAATAATGACATGGTATATTCCATTCCATTTGAGATGAGCTGATGCGTAATTGAACATGTGGAAATAATGTGCCATGCACATGCTCCTAATTTTGATATCTGTGCATATGGATTTTAAACTAAGTTGTAGCACTCTATGTATGATTATATAAAACTAAAATATGAGTGATCATGATGTTTATGATTCCCTCAATTTGAATAAACTTGGTATGATTATGTGCAAAACTAAGCATAAACTGATCAAATCTAATATCTTGTAACTGAAACTATGTAAATTTAGGTTATAACTATTATGTTGTTTTGTCAAATCTATATTTTTCCTATTTTTGTGCTACTATATAGTAGTGATGTACCTTGGAAATTATAATTAGGGAAATAGTGTACTAATTTCACTACTAATGTCCTTTTATATTTTTTTATAAACTGAAAATGATCTCTATTTAACTATTTTTTTATGTTTTCTTGATTCTATACTCTATATTCTGTGTCTATGTGCTAAAAATTGTTCTCTGAGTGCACTTAGGTGGTTTTATCTCTATGACAAATACTTTTGAATTCCCCCTATTTTGAGAAGAGTTTCTATACCTATGTAATAACTATCCTCAAAATAAAAGCTTTGCATGATGTATGTTAGGGTGAAAACATATGATATATACGTAGTAAACCAATATAATATATATACATGACATCACAATGTAAGACAATATGACCATAAGATGGTAATTTATATAAAATATATACATGACATCATAATGTAAGATAATCTAAGCATAAGATGGTAAGCTATGATGTATGTTAGATCTAGCATTCACAAGTTTGTCAAGATAGATATAAAAATGTCAACATGTGTATGAACTGTATAATCTAAGTAACTACTTAGGGGGATGGGTCATGATTTCCATCAAGGCTACCAAGGAAGAAGGGGAGATGCATGAAGGCACTCATGGCATCTAAAACTGGGTGTAAGTGTAAAAAATCAGAGACAAATGTCATATCCATGACACATACATGAAAACATACATACAACACACATTAGGCATGCAAAGTGGGCTAAGAGGCCAAAATACAAGGGACATGGGCATAGGTTACAATTATAAGAAATCAATACATATAAGGACATGTTCAAATGTCCACATATGAAAACAATAAATATGTTGGATTAGATCCATAGAGAAGGACACATTCAAATGTCTGCATGCATAATCAAGAAGACACACAAGGACATGGGCACATGTCCAAAGTATACACATAATGAATGAAATTGGTGTAGAGACATTAAAAAATGACATATTAAAATCCCCTTGAATATATGTAAAAGAAAAGAAACACAATCAAGTCTAAACTAGGAAAGATATAAATTAAACTATGTATGAACATGTGGTACAAATCTATATAAAAGTAAAGATATACATAAATTGAGTCTATAATAATTATAGTGAAAAAAAATATAGTTAGTTTGAGATGATTAGTATCATGATATAATCAATGCTAAATATATGATATAGATTATAGAAAGATGTAACCTGGCAAACCAAAATCTATGTACCAAATGCCCCCAATGGGTGAATGTATTAATGATGAACCTATGTATATGCCCCCAGTGGGTAGATAGTATCAAATATATATCTATGTGATAGACCTAAGACCTATAAGAATCTGCAAACACTTGACAGGAACAAGTGAATCATGTATATATGATAAAATTGACTATACTAAGATAATTAGCATATGTAGTATATGGCAAGTACAAATAATGTAAACATAGATATGCAAATAATCTAAATTTTGTGTTTTTGAGAAATATTTGAATGATTTTATGTTTTAAACATATTATATTTTTTTTTATGTTTTATGAGTATATAATATATGTATAAGAAGTATGATAAATGAAAATATGTACAAGGAAACTAGGGTAAATTAAACTATGTACAAATAAATTGGGAATAGATAAAATTGTTTATAAGAAGAGTTTTATGGATAAGAATCTATAATGAAATTACTTATTTGTTTTTCAATAATAGAATTATATATCATATAATTATATACTATATTAGGTATTTCCTCACCTAATTTAGTATAAATAACTAATATGTTTGCAACAATAGAATTATATATTATAGAACTAAGAGCAGAATAAACATATCCACATCAACAATTGTCGAAAGAGAATAATACTTGAATATTTTGATTGAGTCACTTCAAGGGGGAAAATTACATAATAATTTAATAAGAATAGAATTCAAAATATGATGATAAAATACTAAACACTACCACCTATATACTCTACTTAGCCAAGGTTATTCCATAGGTTGACCATACTAATAACATAGAAAAATGCAACAAGATAATATGAAGGTGTGTAAGGCACAAGTCAACCACACATATCCATAGATTCACTATAGGTTAAGGACATAACATGACACTTCTATTCAAAAAAACATTTCCCTCAACATTTAATCCAACCAAGATGTTGTTGTAGGAATGCTTCATCCTCCCATATTACAGCTTTAGAATGCAGGTTCTTCCATTTGATCAAATACTCCTTAATGGTTTGGGTTCATAGTTGCTTAATGTGTAGTTTAAGGATCTCTTTAGGCTCCAAAATGACTCATCCTTATTCATCTAATTTATGCAACTCAATCTAAGTAGAAACTATATGTCTAATTACCTTATTCAGTTAAGATACATGGAATACTAGATGTATAAGTGATTCCAACTTGTAAGCCACACTACCAAATTTATGCAAGATTTGATAAGGGCCATAATACTTAAGTGACATATTTTTATCCTTTTTTTGATTTATAAACATATACTTATATGTATGAAAATGCATAAATACCCAATCACCTATGACAAAATTCCACTCATTATGGTGTTGATTTGCTTGTTGCTTCATTCTATTTTTTCCATTGCTAAATTCTCTCGCAAACTGACTAGCACCTCATGTTAATGGTGAATGTGTTCCTCAACATCTCAAACCTTAAGATGCCCTATCAAATCTGAAGTGATGGATGGGGGGTGATACCCATACAATGCCATAAAGGGAGACATATTAGAAGTGTTATACCACCATTCAACAAATGGTGCTAAATGAGCACATTTATCCTATTTGTTAGAAACAAAACAATGAAGATAGATTTCTAGACAATTTTTGACTACCTTTATTTATCCATCACATTGAGGATGATAGGATGAGCCATGAGACAATTAGGTGCCAAAACATGCAAATAATTTAGTCTAAAAATTACTAGTAAATATGGGATCTTAGTCACTTATAATGATATTTAGAATACCATGAAATTTATGAATTGTATTGAGAAAAGTAAAAGCTAATATATTGGAAAAAAATGGTTGTGATAAAGAACAAAAATTAGAATACTTGGTGAGTCAATCCAAAACTACCATGATAACATTTTTACACTCAGACCATGGTAACCCTATAATGAAATCCATGGAAACTTCCTCCCAATACTAGATAAGGATGGATAAAGGCTGTAAAATACCTGGGGTCTTAATGGTTTCACCTTTGTTTTCTTTACATATCATGCATTCAACCACATATTTCTACACATCCCACTTGATTCCTTCTTAAAAGAAATCATGCCTGATTCTATGATATGTTAAAAAAATATATAGAATTACCTCCAAGTGGAAAGGCATGAAGTTACTAAAGAATTTTATGTTTGAGGAGAGAATGCTTTTAGAGATATAATCTATCTTTATACCATAATGTGTTCCCATTCCATATAAATTTTTTAGATTTTTTAGAACCCTGATGAATATTTTGAATCAAATTCTTGGTAACATCATCATTATCCCATTCAAATATTGTTTTGTCTAGCTAATCTACCTACCACATGGTCATGGTCCGTCAGGAGAGGGCATCTGCCACCACATTATATTTTCCTTTCTTATATACTATTTCAAAATAATATATTAACATTCTAGTCACCCATTTCTATTGTTCTTCAAATGACAATTAATTTTCTAAAAAATATTTGAGTCTATCATGATCAATGTTTACTTGAAAGTGATAACCCATAAGATAAGATTTCCTCAAAATAATTTTCTAAAAAATATATGAGAATATTCACTTTGACTATGTGGGATGATTCTTGCCTCCAACATGTCTAATACCATTTTTTGAATTTCACTCTTTTGGGTATATAAATACTTATAGGGTCTAATGTTGGGTGGTTTACTTCTTGTAATGATCTTGATGGAATTATTATGTGCACAATTTAGAGGAAGTACTTTTGGCGTGTCATAAAAAACAACATAATGGTCATCAAGTACCCTTTTTAAATCAAGATGTCTAGACTCCTTGGTTGTTTGAACCTCTATAGAAAATAAGTATGCCAAAAATCCTTTTGAAACTTTTATAAGAATTTTCATCATTTGATGGTAACTAACTAATTGTGGAAATGTATCCTGTAGTCCACACAACTCAAAGGTTTTGCCTTCTAAATGGAACCTCATGAATAGTTCACAAAAATTTATCTCAATATTTCCCAAAGTGGTGAGATAATACACTCCCAAAACAATGTCAGCCCCTCCCATGGGAATATGAGACATAGATTAATCTAACAAGTAGTCTCCCATAAAAATCTTAATGCTATGGTATTTTACATAATAGTTGATTGTATCACCATCTGTAATCATGACCAAAATTTTTAGAGTTGTGTAAATGAAACATTTAAAACAAGTAGCCAACTTACTTTTGATGAATTTATGTGTACTCCTAGATTAAATTAACATATTCACCTTCTATTTCTTCAATAAACCCACCACCTTAAGAGTTTGAGGAGTATAATTTCCTAAAACTGCATGAAAATAAATAAAAAGTTAAAAATCATCAAATTCATTTTTAGGTTCTTTTAAACCTACCCTTGAAGCCTCATCATCTTATTAATCCTCATTGGTGACTTTAATGTAAAATACATATTTTTAACACATCGATGTCTTTTGCTCCATTTTTTATCACATCCAAAACACAAACATTTTACACTCTTTTCTTCAACTTGATGATGTTTCAATCTAGTAGGCTATGGAAATGATAGTGTTAGTAAGGTGCATTCATGTACATTAGTGAAAGGTATTCATTTGATAAAATCTTTTTCCTTAGCTAGATGTGACCATGGAATGGATTCATATACATTACTAGGATTAAACATGAAAAATTCTAATTGGATGTTATCTTTGTAGCCACCAAAATATAGGTCAGTCATATTTTCCTTAGTGATGTCTACCATAGATAAAGAGAGATTCTAAAATTGATGAATGTAATCCGTTACCATCCCAGTTTGGTAAAACTTGGATAGTTGGTCTAAATAGTTTTCCAAGATATTATTATGATAATGGAACTATATCTCTTCAAAAAATATATAATAGGATACCAAGAGACCATTCTTTTTATTTTAAACACATAACCAATTATACCAAATGAACTACTCAGGTTCTAGATATAGAAAAGTCATGACCACCTTTTGTGAATAGGGAGTTTGATGTAGATCAAATAAATTTTCAATTTGAGTAATCCATGTGAGTAGATCATTACCATCAAACTTGCATAGTTCCACTTTAGAAAACAATAACTTTGTACCATGGTTAGAATTGTGATTATTTAAAGGAGAAGTACCAAACTAAAGTGGTGGGTTATTTTGTAATTGCTAAGTTGAAAAGTTGGCCAATTGCCCAGTGATTTGTTACAATTTATTTCAAAAGATATTTAGGTCCCCTCTCAGTCCTATGAGGTCCTCTTTAACTACATCAAGATCATCTTTCTGCACCATGCCCCAAGTCTTTAATTTATGTTATTGAACTACCTCTAAAATAAACAAATTAGAGGTTTTTGACTCCATGTCATTTTTGTGAGGATTTTAGCCTTTTCTTTCCCTTTCTTAAGACTATGCGTGTTAGGCCCTACCTTGCACAAACCCTAAGAGAGTCATGACCTAAGAAAATGTATTATTAGATGATACCATTATGATCACCTCACCAAGATGAATCCAATGACTACTAATATGCACAAGGGCAAAAAAATTTAGCTTGAAAAAGTGTACCGATAGAATATACCATTTCAATCATTTTGTAGAGATGAATCCAACAATTACTAATTTACACGACGTAAAAAAATTATAGACTTAATTTTTTTACTTAAAAACTATTTTTTATTTTTTGTAAAAAAACCTCACGAACAAAACTACAGTGATAAAAAACTTTAATTTGTCCTAGATCACAAGTTACGTTTTTTCAACCTTCTAGTGCTCAAGATGCTAGACCAAAAAATACTACATCATAAAAACTTTCCCATATCTAAGCTCTGATACCACATGTAATGTAATTACTTATATGATTTGCAATAATATAATTATATATCATAAAATTAAAATCATAATAAATAGATCCATAATAACTATTACTGAAAGAGAAAAATACTTGAATATTATGACTGAGCCACTTTGAGGGGGTAACCTCCACAATTATTTAAATAATTATAAAATTCAGTATATTATGATAAAAGAATAACCATTATCTCATATATATATATATATATATATATATATATATATATATATATATAGACACACACACACACACACACACACACACACACATAGCCAAGGTTATTCCATAGGCCAACCATACTAAGAACATAGAGAAATGCAATAAGATAATATGAAGGTGTGTAAGTCATAAATTGGACACACATGTCCCTAGATGCACTATAGGTTAAGGGTGTAGCAGAATCTATGTGTTGGTAAGGAATGGTACTATAATCCTTGCACGTCATTAATGGGATGCCTCTATATAACATAAGTGGCATCTTCACTTTTGAAATAATATGTATCATAATAATCTAGGTTGTTCTAATCATCTTTTTCATTTTAATTAACAATGTCTATATTATTGATTGGGATCTTTCCATCTAAAATTGTATCTAATGTAGGTATATATTGCTTTGAGGACTTTGTTATTAAAAACCATATTTTGAGAATGGTTGTTTGTGTAGCCTAATTATAAATATGCAACTTAAGTTCTTTATCTTTTTGTAACATTACTTGTGTATCTATATCTTTTGCCTTGATCAACTATGTCTATGAATGATTTATCTTAAGATGTTCAATAAATCCCAAAATTTGTTGATCAACATTATAAATTTCTAGAATAAGAGTAATGATGCCTTAGGCTTACTTTCCCAACCCTTAACTTTAATAATCAAATTGTTGTAGATATTTTAAACCAAACCCATACTATTTTAAGTGAGACCTCATTTTGGAGAGGTATATTTTTATCCTTCACTTGTTTTACTTGTACTTATAATTTTACTATTTCCTTTTCTAATTTTTCTTTGTGAACCTTTTATTGTTTTGAGTTATGCTTTGATAACCACTTTTGTACTATTTTTGAATTTGACCCTTTTTGAATTTGTATATGTTCCATTGTATGTTGTTTGGATGATGTGTCACTATTTGGATCATCTATATCAAGTACCTATTGTATTTTGTTTTTCAATTATAAACATGAATCTATGTGATGGCCATGCATTATATGGTATGCACAATAGTATATCAATCTCCTTACTAGATGTAGAGGAGGTAGGTTTATGAGCTTAGCTATAATAATTTACTTTAAAATATCACTTGAACTTTTATTTGATCTTTAAGTACTTTTTGAATCAATAGTTGTAGATGTACTTTGTTATGATTTCTTGTTTTGATGTGTAATATTGCTTGCCAAAAATTAAATATGTGAATACGCATATACATTATTGACACTAGTGTGTCTTACAAGATTTTATCTCATAATATGATTCTCAAATGTTGTAATCTTTTCATGTAATAGCTAATTCTAATTTTTTAATTCTGAAATTAGCTTGATCATACTAATAATTTCATCCCTTAGAGTATCACAAATGCAAACCCTAGTTGCTTCTGATTGAACATGTAGGCACACACCCTATAGAGATGAGATAAAGGTATGAATAGGTTGAGTATAGGCATTAGGAACAATATTAATTTTGCTTCATCTCATGGAGTGATAGTATGGACCTAGTTAGAGGGAAAATAACTATCACCATCATGGATATGAGGAGGAGATTCTTTCTTGTACATAATATATGAAATTTAAACTTGAAACATGGTTGTTATCTTATCTATTATGTCCTCTATGTGTGTAAAAATTCGCTTCTTGATTGAATTCCACATAAGAAAAAGGTAACATGATAGAGAAATGATGAAATATGACATATATTTGAAGTGATTTAAAGCATCATGTACATATGTGTTTATGCCATATTTGAATTCATTCCAAATGAAAGGAAACAAGCATACAAGAGAAGCTATAAAACTTTGCATTAAAAAGTATTAAACTTCATCTATCATTATTATCATGATTATATGAAATATGAATAAGGAAATATAGGGATCTCAAATCTGAATGTGGGTCTTGGAAGTCTAGAAACATAAACCCTAGGGTTAGGGTTTTGTTTCACTATTAAAAGTAAGTTGGATTCATTAAATTATTTAAATTTTAAGGTTTTATGGAGTATAATCCATAGGTTGTTAAAGTGTATGAGTATAATAAATCAGGGTATAAATATGCAATAAATATAGTCATTGATTTATGTAAGAATTGACCTAATATGATATTTTTAAAAATAACAATAAATGACACAAATAAGTAATTAGTTGGAAAGTAACTAAGATGGATGATCTAGAGGCTAAAAACTAGTGTGGAAGTAGATTGAGTGTTGTAAATAGGGTCTAAGTGTCATAAACCCTCCTAGATAGTAACACTATACCTTGGATATTAATGTTGGGGTGAAGTGTCCTACTTTCAATGCTATTGTCCTTTGTGTAAGAACTCTCTAATTTTCTTGGTACACCTCTAGATGAATCTAACATACCTGTACATGTGTGTGGATGAGATATGATTCACTAATTGTAATTTTTTTGATTTGATTTAGGTGCAAACATGAAACATACATGTTGTTAGGGTATTTGAATTTTAAAAGTAGAAAAAGTGTGATGTTAGTTGGGTAGGCTAGTCATCTTTAACACCCTACTGCATTGAGAGTTACATTCCAATACTTCAAAGAGGGATCAAGTTCTATGTATTTCTCTTACCTAAGTGCTTGGTTGAAATGCAAGTGAATTCTCGTATAAGTGTCAACCTGAGTGCTTTGATTGAGGCTTGAGACTATAAATCTATGTATTCTAGGCTTGGGATGGCTATAGATGACTATATGTAAAAGTAGGGTAGAATAAGGATCAATAACCTTTATTTTACACAATTTATTTCAAGATTGTTTTTGTATTTTGCACATTACTTCCATCTAGTGGATAAAGGGCTAAAATTCATGTATTTTTATTGATTTGGTGCTTGTGCAGGGTTTGAAATAGGCTGAAGCCAACCCTAGGTGTCTTATGAATTGAAAATATATCTTTTGGGGTTGAAATTTGGTAAAGGTCAAGAGTGATAAAATTGGGACACTAGTTCAAGGAGCTAGTGTGTAAGTGGTAGAACCTAAGGCACTAGGGTCTTATATCCCTAGGAGAGGGTTTGGGATTGAATTTGAGATGTCTAGTATGTGTAAAGGCCCACACAAAAGTTGGATAAGTGTCTAAAGAGGCCTTAAGATAGGTCTAGGGATAAGATATGGATGGGTGGTATTAATTAAAACTCATTACAATCAATGACACTTTATATGACTTAAATATAGTTTGATAGCTTATATAATCTCTAAATATTCTAAAAATACCAAAAAAATAAAAATCTTCAAAAATCCAAAACAATTTTCAGCATTTACATGTTCTATTAGCTCCTTGATATCTATGTTATGGCTTCCATATTGGTAGATGTCATATCAATAATTTATATATAAAAATATGTTTCACACATCATTTTAGTATGATACATACATACATAAATTCATTATCTATTATTATATGGATGTTAGGCCTTCCTTCTACTCATCTCATTTAGATATTGGGGGCATTTGATTATTTGATCTTGATATACATACAAGTTATATGGTTTTATTATCACTTTCCATCATCATGATTGAATTTATCTACTTACACATGCCTTTATTAATGATTATATATTTCACAATATACTTGATATGCTTTATACTTGAATTTTTTTGCTAACACATATATCTAGGTGCTAGTATGTTATGTTTATGCTAGTTTCTTACACTTTTCTTTTATGCACTTCCTTGAGTGTCTTATCTTGGTTGTTTAAGAATTTTAATATGATCCATTAATTTTGGCCCCCAAGCTCTTGTTTATCTCTTTGATAATTGAATATGTCATTACTTGTTGTATGGATAATTGAATATGCCATGGTTATTTTTTAGACATTTGACTAAATCATGTCTCTTTGATTGTGAAGCATTTGAGCATGCCCCTTGTTTGAGGTCTCCTTGGACCATTGTATTTGTATTTGATTCTGAGTGTCATTGTGTGTTTTATTGATTTCTTTTTAAAATTGTATTGTTACTATCTAATCATCTTGTACTATTTATATACCCATAATTATTGGGCCGGTCATACTTAAAACCCTATTTCATGTTATTGTAATTGAGATACCATATAACCTCATACTTAGCCATCCATGGATTCATAACATTTACACCATTACTTCCAATTTTCATCAATGTATAAAATTCCCCACACTCTGATATAGAGGTCACAATCCATGGTGATACATAACCTTATCATTATTGTAAGATGTTGTAAGATGAACATCACCACATCCATCATTATCCAATTATATAATATACCCATAAAAAGGATAATAATGTGATTTAAAATACAAAATTATCTTACAATCATCTAGATGACCTTCTATTTACATCAAATAATCCCCATCCAAAAACATCTACACACTTCATAATTAAAGATAAAGGTTATGGAAAATATGAATGAAAAATGTTTTCCACATTTCAAAGCTTCCATTATCCCAAAAAAATAGTGGTAGGCCAAAAATGGTATGGAAAAAGAGGGTTGATTTATATAAGGTAGTTTCTATTTCATTTCCCAAGAATTCTCTTCTCAACAATGAATAGTTTATTTATCCTATCAATTCATGGTATATGGTGATGGACTAGCTTTGTGCTATGAATAAAAAAAATATTATATCCCTATTAAGATGTTATAAAGGGTAAATTACAAGGGTACATTCTTTGGAGCCAAAAATAAGGAATTATTGAGCGTATCCCATCTACATAGCATGAAGGAAATCATGGCATTAGATACAAACAAAGGGACCCCTTGATCTTGAAAGTGATACAACTACGATGACTAATGATGAATTTATCAAGTAACACATAACCCTTTTATATCATATATAATGATCTTGTCGATACTAATGTTTTTTCTACCAATTCCATCTTTACCAGCCATCTAGACCTCCCTTATCCTAACCTCATAGACTAAGACTAATAGGATCACATATCTTTGGATTTTTTTTAGAAAGATGAGGAAATTTAAAAATTGTTTGGACTTAAATATGGTTTTCCACTTGGGGACCATAAGAAGGGATTTGAAATTAGTTTGGACCCTAATGCCTACTTGGAGAGTAGGAGGATTTCCTTGGTCAAGAAAATAAATAATTAATGTCCTCTAGTGAAAACCTCTTTGAGGCAATATTGGATAGTGAAAAAACTAAAAACAAAGATGTGATCATTAGTGAAAACCTTTTTGAGGAAATAATGAATGGGTAAATACACTCTCTTAATAAGAAAGCATAGATTCCTATAATTCACAACATCATCTTCAGTTCAAATGTTAGTCCTAAGAATAAAACACATTTAAGCAATTAATCTAAGAATCGTTATAGACATTAAATTAGTGGGTATTACCCAAAATTAATGACTCTAGTTATTATTATATGGGTGAGATCAATGAAAAAATTTGGTCACAATCAGAGGAATATTTTTAGCTCCCTTAAGTACCTACTTTGTTGAAGGATGGTTCCATGTTGCTTGTGGGAGATACCATTGAGGTCAACCTTGGTATAGAGGATAATACAAACATCATTAAGATTAGTTCCTCTCTCACTAAATAATAATGTGAGACCATTATTTTTATACTCAAATAATTGATTTATGTTTTTGCATGTTCCCATTCTGACATGCCATGACTGGATCCATCCTTAGTCTTCGATCATTTTGTAATTCATCAGGACACCAAACCCATCAAGAAATAATTATGGAAAATGCATCCACATATTGCCATTTTGGTCAAGAAAGGAGTCAAAAAACATTTGGAATATAATTTCATAAAACCTATTGATTATTCAAAGTGTATCTCTAACATTTTTATTATCAACAAGAAACCCTCAAGAATCTACATTTGCACTGATTTTCATGATATAAATAAAGCTTTCCCAAAGGATGATCTTTATTTTCCCAATATTTATATGATAGTTGATTACATAGCCATATATGATATATTATCACTTATGGATGGCTTTTTAGGCTATAACTAGATCAAGATAACACCCAAGGATAAACATAAGATTGTGTTCACCAAACATTATATTATCAAGTCATCCCTTTTGGCCTAAAATGGCTAATGCCACTTATTAGAGATATGTGACTATTATTTTCCATGATATGATGCATGATATTATGGAATACTATGTGGATGATATCCTTGGAAGGTTAAAAACAAGATCAAAACATCCTATAAATTTATGTAGGATATTTACATGACTTTAAAAATATAAGATCAGACTAAATCCTTAGAACTATGTCTTCAGTGTCACATCTGTAAAGTTACTCCAGAGAAGTCATTGTTACTTTAAATATCATCTACTCAACATGTCTTTAGGTAAATTTTATCTCAACATGATGAAAATGTTAAATAAATATTAGTTTATTACTTGATTAGGACATTGGTCACATACAAACAATAATTATTCACTTCTTGAAAAGGCACGTTTAAAAATATTTTTCACCTCCCAAAATTTGTGACACTACATGTTCAATAATTGGACCATCATCATTGAAAAATTTGATCCACTCAAGTATATTTTATCTAAAGAAACATTGAAAGGTCATATGGCCAAATGGATTATTCTCTTAAGTTAATTTGACATTAAATACACCAATAACAAATATATTAAAGGGAATGTACTTACTAATTAATTAGTATAAACTCCATTAGCAGATACACAACCATTGACACTTGGGTTTCTAGATGAGTCCATTTTTTCCATTTAAGAATCAAAACATTGGAAGATTTATTTTTATGGGTCATTCACATCCTATGACTTAGGGGCTAGTGTTTTTCTTTTGTCACACCACAAGGAGATCTTTTCCCCAAGGCTTTTCACATCAGCTTCCTATGTACAAATAACATTGCTGAATATGAGGCCCTTCTTGAAAAAATTTCCATTGACATTAAATGGGACACTCAACACTTTTTAGTATTTGGTGATTCTTAGTTAATCATTAATCAAGTAAACAATCAAAATAAACTAAAAGATGACAAACTCATTCCATACAAAGCCATGATGGATAGCCTTAAGTAATATTTTGAGCACATACAATTTGTGAAAGTAGAAAGGTCCATTAATAGGTCAAAAAATGACATGAATACTACTATTTAACTTATTAAAATGTTTTTAGATACCCATCAATATCAGTTCATGATTAAACAACTCAACATCTACGCATATGACTATCCATAATCTGAAATGGTATGTGAAATCATTGGTCTGAGTTCACTCTAGTATCATAATATTTACATCTACCTTAATTATCACATCCTTCCAAAGTAATTATCATGTAACCAACATAAATATTTCATCCATAACACATTCTGATATACTTTACGTAGTGGCACACTATATTGTAGAGGCTATGATAGAGCCCTAATTCATTATTTAAATTAGGGAGAGGATGTTTTAGCCATAAAATACATTCACAATGAGATTTTTGGGGTCCATGATAGTGGAATAGTCCTTGATAAGAAACTCATTTGCATGAGATACTATTGGATAATGATGGAAATTGATGTATGTGCATATGTCAAAAAGTGTGTTACTTGCGAGAAGCATGGTGATTTGATTCACGATGGATCATAATCATTGTATCCAATTACAACTCCTTGGCCATTTTTAAAATGGGGATTTGATATCATAGGGAATACAAATCCCACTTCATCTAATGGTCATAAACAAATCCTCAATGCTATCAATTATTTTACAAAGTTGGTTAAGGCAATCCCTCTCACTTATGTAACCTAGATGTAAATATCCAAATTTATTTTTAATGATATCATTTACTGGTATGGCATTGCATCAAATATTATTTATGAAAATTCAAAATCAATAAATAATAAATATGTTAAAGCCTTTTGTTCCCAATTCCATATCTGAGACATATCCACAAGGTAATGGCCAAGTTGAGGCATCTAAAAAAAAATCCTTAAAATCCTCAAAAGGACTATTAATGTTGATGCCCATACATAGAATTTATTATTATTTCATACCTTATGGACTTAACAAACTAACATATTAACTCCCATAGGTGTTACACCCTATTACCTAGTCTTTAGATCAAAATAAATCCTACCTATTAAGATAGAGTTACCCTCCCTACATATTTCATTGCAAGACATCATTGATGATGAGGATTGAAGGGTTGCAAGACAACTACAAGAGCTAGAGCTCCTTGATGAGAAAATATTAACAACATTAAATCATATTAAGGATTATCAAAAAGGATGCACCTTAATTATAAAAAAAAATAAAAAATTATGAGAGTTTGAATATGGTGACCTTATCCTTAAATAAACTAAAAATAATATAAATGAAAAACAAGAGAGGTAAGGCAAGTTTTATCCTAATTGGCTAGGTTCATACATCATCACTAATATGTAAAATTTGGTGCCTAAATATTGGCCATAGAATATGGAAGTTAGCTAGATGATCACATTAATATCATGCACATCAATATTTTTTATGTTTGATGTTCATCCAAAAATTCAAAAAAAAAAAGATAAAGAGAAATAATTTGTCCAAAGGTGAAAACCATTTTTATGTCATCTTGGATACATACCATAATGAAAACCATTTTTTGGGAACCATGTATAACAATCTATTGTATTGATTACCCTTGTGTTTGGGGGTAGGTATACATCCTTCCACATCTATCCATCCATCCAATCCATGTCATTATCTAACCAAACCCTTTCTATTTTAACCTTGTTGGTGACTTTTAACTACTACAAGATGCAAAATATTTGACAAATCAAAGTATGAAAACATATTTTGAATTAGGATATCAAAGTGACACATGGGGTAGGTTCATTATCTTGTGATCCTTAAATAACTTCCTTTTGTCTCCATATATTCATTCATCCTTCACATCCCATATCTCTTTACACATCCATTGATAGAGTAAATTTACCCTTTATTAGTAGCTCATATACACACATCCTACACACCATTTTATATTCATTTATTTCAAAAATACAAAAACATTAGTAGAATCCAAAAAATTCTAAAAATAGTGATATAAATCCATAAAACCTAGAGTTCTTGTAAGCACTCTTATTTTAGGTTGGGCTTAATTCCTTTATCAATTTTGACCCAAATCATAGTCACTTCATCAAGAACATTTTTTCCATATCTGATCCATTGCATGTATCCTTGATCAGAACACCATCCAATAATATCATCAAGCTTTCACATAAGGATTTTGACTCGATTAAAAATAATATGTTTTCTATTAAAATTATTTTGGCCTTGTGTGTGTTTGTTTATTTTCTTTCTTGTTTTATTTTCTTGTTGTGTCTTGAATAAATTCATATGCATAAATAGGGTCATCATGATTTTTTACATATCATGGCGATTTTTTGCACTTGTACTTGAGTCCATCCATCAACATATGACAACAATGTTATCCTAATTTTTCCATATCAAGATATGTTTTGTCATTCATCTATTGGATCAGGGGGTCCATCCTTATGCACATTATGTCTAAGTCATCATGGTGTTTTATATCATCGTGCATACCATTCTATGCTACATCAAAAATCAAGTTTCAAAGTATATGAGAATGCCCACTAAAAAGATAGTATATTATCCTTGAATATATCTATCCACACTTTAACATCAATTTTGAAATTCAATTAGTTCATCCATATTTGAAAAATAAAATTCAAATCAAAATTAGTCATCATATTTTTATTATCATTATCGCTTCCCTTTTAGTATAACTACATTGGCCTGAGGTCCATTTGAGTTATATAGGCAACACTCAATTAAATAGGATTTCTATGGTAAGCTTAGATAGTATTATTATTATTCTTACCATTCATTTCAATTATCATACCTAATAATTTTATTTCATTCCTCCTCCATAATAAACTACTCACACCATCACTACCATTAATACCCATCACCTTATGCCTTTCATCTTGTAAATCTCTTTTAACCACCTCTCTAGCCTGCTAATATATTTTAACAAGTTGACTTATAGCCATCCTCATGCCATGCCTCTATCTCCACCAATCCTCTACTTTAACCCTATTTTTAAAACCCTTTAACATTTTCCATTCCATTTTCATATCCAAAGCCACCATTTGATCTGGCATTTGGATCATCACCTTCCTCACCATCATTTTTATTATCACTTCTTAGTTGATCATGATACCACTTATTTATTCACTCTCATGTCATCCTTTTTATTTCCTTCACTCTGCTTTCCCATTTCTATTTTTTCCATGTTTTTATTTATCCTTCATTTTCCTTGCCATTTCATTTTCTCCTTGTTCTACTATAGACCTATTTTTACCTCTTTAATTTTCTACCACATATCTCATCATATTGTTCCCATGCACAATAATGGAAATTAAATTGCATATGATTTCAATTCCCTAATTTGCATGTTTCTCATCTCCATCCTTTCACCCCCATATTTTACATTTAATTTTTCATCTCATTTATCCATTTAATTTCATTTTTTTCACCTTCTATGATTTCAATTGGTTTAATTTACAAGTTTCATATCAGTCCTTATTCCCAAAAACTCCTTAAAATTTATTTATCCTTTGAGAATCCTTCCACAAATTCCCTTTTCTTCCTATTTGAGTAAGCGCTCATACTCAACACTACCTGGTTCTTCATCCTTTCCATAATTCATTTATTTAATATGTCAGTATCCTCTTAATCCTATTTAATCCATCTTATCATCAAAAATAAAGGTGAGGTCACTAAATTTTACTTATTTAACATCCATTATTACCCATGTCCTCTACTTATTGCTTCAATGCACAAAATATGATCAAGTTCCTACTTATTACATCTACATCTTGAATCTAAATATTTCTAAATGTTGTGAATGGTAACATATTATTCTCATTATATTTATCTAATTACTATCTTAGAATCAAGGCATATTTTACCTTCATGTCATCCCATGGGCTACATTCTTCTTAGTGATGTTGGTTATTTTTTGTACTAAGATCCACACCCACTATAATGAAGTAATTCCATACCTTTTGTGTGAACTTGATTTCTTAAATAAATCATAGGTCAAGTTGGAAATACATGTTGCATATACAATTCATATTCATCCTTTATTGATATCCCTCATTAAATCATCACATCATTCTTAAAATCATCATTTTATCACTTTGGGACATCCTCATGTGCCTAGTTTTTTGAAGCTTCTTCATTTTTCAAAAAGTCATTATACCATATACACATACATTTTCATAAACCTATCACACATTAAAACTATTTATCAATATGATCATTCATAATTTATTTTAATCACTTAACTCATACGTTTCACCCTACTTGGGGTACTCCAAAGACTACAACTTATCTTTAATCTACCTTGTTTGGAGAAAATAAATTCACCATAATAAAAAATTAAAAACAAAAAATCCTTATCTTAAATTAGATAATTTAATAATTAGATAAAATTAATCCTTCCCTTCATCATATCCATAATCATGCCTTCCTAAAGGGATAACTATATTTGGCTAGAGGTCTATTTAGATTATATAAGAAACACTTAGTTACATGGGGTTTTTGAGGTAAGATAATCCATTATTAATTACCATTCCCATAACTCTCATCTCATACTTAATACATTAAATAGGTTAAAAACTTGATCTATTCTTGAAAATAAATAAATCAATTAGTTATCCATCTAAGCTTGCAACTTTCACCCTTGAATCATACTTTTGACTCTATCATTGAGATATTTATCCCACATTCATAATGCTTGGGGAAAATAAAATTATGCATATTATATCAAGATACATATTTAAGAAATCATCCCTTCTTGGAAAAAATTAGTCCATCATCATCTAAAACTAAATCATGAAAGCACTAGCTTGAGTGGGTCAAGTGTATCCACAGATTGATCTCATCAGCCCATCCTACACCCTGACCCTTCCTTATTCATCACCTACCCATTTATTATTTCATTATATATTATTTATCTATTTTTAAATATCCCATATATATCCTTCATCACCTCATGTCCTCTCAAGGGGTAATCATCCATCACATTCTTTCATCATCATTGTCTAACTTTTCATCAACATTTTTTGGGTTCTTCTTTATTTAAAAATTTGTTAATCCATTAATTACATCTCATAATGCCTTATAAAAGAGGGGGAAAATATAAAAACCTAAAATTGGACACTTCATGACAATTTTAACCTATCAATCTTCTATTTGCACTAACATTTCTAGCCTTCATTATTCATCACCCCTAGTTAAATAAGTGATTTCTTACATAACCGCCTCCAATCTTATAAAATTTGCATACTATTCCATTAATTAATTAATATTTATCTAATTCCTTATATTTTTAATATCCATAATTATTAAAATCCAAAATCCAAATAATCCCCACATGACATCATCTTCCACCTCCTCCCACTTTTTAAATGTCAATGATGCCATAGGCTATGCTTTACCCCATTATATAAAATTTATAATCTAAATATTAATATTCCCAAATTTAAATGATGTCATAAGGTTTGCATATCCCCCATCATCTAAATTTTATAATCTAAAGATTCCTCTCTCCAAATTTAATAATCCAACTCAAATTCTACTAACCTCCATTATCATATTAAATAATCCTATTTAATCCTCCATGAGTCTAATTTATCCACCTATTTTTCATTTATAATATGTTGAGAAGTGTTATCATTGATGTCAAGGTTGATATCATTTATTTTAAGGTGCATCTAGAGAAGATGCATGGTGAGTGGTCTTTGAGGTATGAGCTTGTGTGCTTGAGAATTTGAAGGCAAAAGAGAATTTGAAGGTAACCTACTATCTCTTATATTGAGATATAATTTAAAGGTGACCTATTGTCTATTTTTTTTGGGTTTATGTCAAGGTTTAGGTCAGCTTGAAGTTTTCAGTGTTGTAATAAAGTAGTATGATGGTCAAATGAACATTGAAGCATGATTATGAGGCTCTAGGTCTGCATGAGGACATAATAGAATGTTGGTAAAAAAGAAACTATTGAAGTGATGTGAGATTGATTTATAAATAGTGTTATTTTTTATTATAATTGAGGTAAACATGTTTGAGTACTAGTTCTTGAGAATAAAGTGTCTTGAGAATCCTAGATATGGCACTAGTCAAGGCATGTAAAGTCCTTATGAGAAGGTATGACTATGGAGACTTGGTAATATGGATGCATAGAGTAATGAGAGTTTTTATGAGGTTTATTTAACATATATTTGAGTAATTATATCACTCATGAGAGTCTCAGGGTGACCCTATAGGAATAGGACCTTCAGACCTAGTCTACACCTAGACCACTTCTAGACCCTACCTGGCCTAATGAAGTATCATGATCTATTATCAAGGAATATGAAGGATGAATGTAACTTTTTAATCATGAGATATGTTGATTGAGTATGTGAGTGTGGTGGAAAGTGCATGAAAAGAGGCATAAAGGTCAATTTTAAGGCCTAACATGGTTTGCAAGTCAAGGTCTAGAGAGAAAAGAGAGAGAGAGAGTGTGTGTGGCCTAATGAAGGGTCATGATCAGATTTTAGAGTGTTTGAGTTAATTTAATAATTTTAAGAGTTGAGGTATGTTTTTTAAAGTTTTATTATGTAATTTTAGGTCATAGTTTACAGTAAAAGGCATGAAAAGTTATTTTGAGGTCTCTTGAATACTTAAAATGAAGGGTTCTCAACTAGAGAAGGATTTTATTGTACTCATTATCTCGTTAAAAAATTTCATGGGATCCTAATATATTACTAGTATATTTTTAATGGTCATAGATAAAAATTATATTCATTATTTTTTGAATTTAGGGGCTATGCTTTATGAATAATCGTTAACAATGGAAGTGTGTTTAAATCCTCTTAAAACCCTAATAGTGACCCCATGTTGAAGATATGATTCAAAAGTGCTCAAGATGGTTTGCAATTATTAGGTAAGTGTTTTTATATTGTATTTAACTCCCCCATGTACCTCTAGGTGGTAGTGGTTAGAGTGAGGAGAGAGAAAATGTGAAGATACATGCTTGTTTCTAAATAAATTACTATAGTTATAAAAAGTTATATTGGATAAAGTTTAAAAATTGATTAAGGATGAATATTGAGAATAATTTTTCATGTCCATGAAGGTTTATATATATATATATATATATATATATATATATATATATATATATATATATATATATATATATATATAGTCCTCAAGTGTGTTAAGCCAATCATCCAAGTTAGCCAGTCACTAACAAGCCTAATGGTGCAAATAGTGAGAAACCTAAGCAATAGTGAGAATATGATTAGGAATGTGTTATCATGATATAATAATGAAACCAAGTGCATGGAGATGTTTTTTGGTACTGTTATTTCCTATTAATTATTATAGAAACCTTTAAATTTAGGTACAGTGGTGAAAATGATGAATCCAAAATGGCTTGTCTGGCTTAGTGAGGTTTGTATATAGTGAGATCATAAGAGTGGTCTACAAGATCAATATTTACCATTTGAACACATGATATTTCTATATTATAATGGTTTAATTATCTCATACATTCATATAATTTCATAATAAGTCTTTTAAATTGATCATACAAGTGTTGAAGGTCAATGTCATCATGATTATGCTTTAAGGTAAGTGACAGTTCTGGGTAAGCAAGTTACAATGATAAGTTTGAGGATCTATGCCCTAATTTGAAGTATAAAATTCACATGGTGTTGATTTTTGGAATTTTATGTACTATAAATAATTTTTATAAGGTTTTATGTCAATAAAAGTGGTTGAAATGTTGAATACAAAATGACCTATCTAGTTTTGGTTTGACTATGTGTAGTGAGGTCAAAAGATTGGTTTGTAAGACCAATATTTGAAATCAGACATTGTGATTTTTGTATTTTAAAGTGGTGTAGAGATGTAAAATGATATTTTTAAAGTATTATTGTTCATTTAAATTTTTTCTTTATGTGTTGAATATCAATTTGTTCATGATTGGGTTTTGGAATGTTCTGGTAGTTCTGAGTGGGCTATTTACACAAAAGTGTTTGAGTCCTTTTGCCTTGATTTGTGAAGTAAAAATAACATGGTGATGTTAGTAAATTCATGTAGTTTTTTAAAATTTTATTTATTGTCATTTATATGTGACTAAATTGTGTACAATCTTTAGTTTTATTTGGTAGATTTTCTATAGGTTCACAGGCCTAATTGTAAACAATACTAATGGTGTGTTTCAAGTGGTGGTTGGAGATAAAAAATTTATGGACCTAAGATGATATTATTAAGGGTATATTTGAGTGTAATATTAAGTTTTCATACCATATGTGTATTTTTAAAGTGTTTTGAGGAGATCAAAGGGTAGCATGCACTAATGAAGGTTGAATTGAATTAGGTCTCGTTAAGGCCCAAAAGAGGGTTTGGTCTTTTAAGTTGATGATGACCTATTGTAATGATTGATACATGTATGAAACATGGTATAAGACATATATAAATTTTGATAAAATTGTTCAAGTGTGTATGGATGATCAAGAGGGATATGAACAAGAAGCCTGTATAAATATAAGGTAGCTTTAGACCTATTTGAGTGTATGAGAGTATGCGAATGACATAACACATTGTGAGTAGAAGAAGGAATTTTAGACCATAAAAGGATTATGTAAGATATATAATGAATATATTAAAGTGTGTTTTCATATGAATATCAAGGTCATATGATGTAGTTAGTTTTGAATAAACCTAATTGAGTGAAGAGACTTAGAAGGTAGTTTGAGAGGGATAAGAGTCTGAAGAGCTGAAGAGGTAGTCATCATAAGTTAGTTTAGAAACAAGGTGTTTTTAAGGTGATAAAATAAATCATGTGTTTTAGTTGGTTTTTATTCCTATAGGGGGTTTGTGCCTCCTTTCAAGTAGGTGCTTACTAAAACCTAGTCAAGTAGGTACTTGTCTAGTTGGGGTTGGTGATCCATGTGAAATTGGTGCTTAACTAAACTTGGTTTTTGTCATATAATAATGTAGTCCATTTGTAGATGTATGTGTGTTTTATTCCCCTTAAAATTTTACCACATATATCATGTGTTCTTATGTTTCATGCTTATGTGGATAAATGTTTATGCTTACTAAATCTATATGTTTTCTTGAATGATTCATGATTACTTAAATTGAAAATAAAGGAAATATTTTGAAGGTTGATTCACCTCCCCTCTCAATAATTTTGATTCTAATTTTTTTATTAGATTAGGTCCTTTGAATTAGGCCTAATATCCTAAGGGATATCTTAGAAGCAAAGATGGCTAGTCAACAAGCTCAAGGTGGTTTTTCTACCAGTAAGGATCCATTCTTTAATGGGACTAATTATGAATTTTAGAGCATCATAATGAGAACATATCTAATGTCAATAGACCATGACATATCATAGTTAGTTGTATATGGATACACTCCACCTCCTACACCACCAACTGATATAGTAGGCAAAAAGGAAAGTGAAATCAATTCCAAGATAATGAAGGCCATTTTATGTGGCTTATAAAAGATAGATTTTATGAAGGTGGTGCATTATGAGTCAACAAAGGTAATATAGGATAATTTGAAGACTATATATGAAGGAGACCCCAAGGTAAATATGGTTAAATTATAGGCTCATATAAGGTATTTTTAAAGTCTAAGTATGAAGGAAGATGATGGCATTACATTATACATGTTAAGGGTTGATGAAGTGGCCAATGTCATTAGAGGATTAGGAGAAGAAGTGAAAGAGTCTACAGTTGTTCAAAAGGTGTTGAGATTACTAACTCCTAAGTTTGATTCTAAGGTATCTACAATAGAAGATATGTAATAGTTAGATAAGTTGGAGGTGGATGGGCTTCTTGACATCTTGAATATCAATGATATGAGAAAAAATAAAGGAAGACTTGATAAAAAGGAAGCAAAATTAAAAGATAAATATCCAAAAGCCAAGAAGGTCAAGGATAAAGTATGTTCAGATGTTGATGATGTTAAACTAATAGCCATGTTTACTAGGAAATTGAGATTTGGATTTGGAAAGTATAAAGGTAAGTTTCCTTTCAAATGTTTCAACTATGGTAAGATTGGTCACTTTACATCTAAGTGTCCTAATAAGGATAAGACTGAGCATGATGAAGAACATGATCAACATCATGGAGATGATAAGGTCTTTAATCTTGATAAAAACAAGAAATATTTCAAGAAGTATGAAGGTAGGAAAGGGTCATTTAAGAAGAAGATAATTTTCTATAGCAAATAATATAATAACTCATCTGAGAAAAGTGACACAAGCACATCTGATAGTGATGATGAAAACAATGAACATAAACATGACAATAATGAAACCTTATTCATGGATATAGAAATAGATAATGAGGGTTACTCAAAATGGAATGGCCTTGTGGATGAAAAATAATTATATTAAGAAGAGGTTGAAGTGAACCTTGAGGAAAAATTGGTGAGTGATATAGAAGAGCTAAAGTTCCAAAGAAGGAAAAAACACAAACTAAGATCATTAGTTAAGGATTATGAAGAACATATTGGTTTATTTGAAGAAATACTGAGTAACACATCCAAGAAGTATGATGAGATCACCAATCATATTGAAACATAGATGGATATAGTCATTGATAACTTAAAATCTAAAGAGGAATAACGTACAATGTATGGAACTAAAATGTAATCCTTCAAAGTTGAGTTGGATTAAGCATCTAACAAGTTGAATATCTTTATGAAATTTTAAAAGAGTGTTGATGATCTAGATAACATATTGATTAGTCATAAGTATCAAATAAGACCAAAAGGAGGTATCTCAATTCAAGGATACGGCTTAAAAAGACAAGAAGGTCAACATATAAAAACCAATTAGACAACCTAATTCTATGAGGTATGCTAATTCATTCAATGGTTACTTTTTGCATATAATTAGTTTGGTCATGGAGAAAGAGAGTGTAGAAGACCCTCTAAAAATGAATATGCATGGGATTATGAAATAAATCATCAGTCAAGAGGTATGAATGAAGTTATTATCTATAGTTGTCACAATGTGGGACACATTGCAAGATTCTATCCTAATAGAGTTAGAAGGACATCAAGACAAAAAAATATGATTAAATCCCCTAAAGTACAAGAGAAAAGGAAAATGAATGTATGGAAACCAAATATAGAAAAGTTGAGTCATGATCAATCTAAAATCCCAAGTGGAATTTCTTATATGGTAGAACATACTTTATATGTGAAATCAAGTTAGGAATGTCTGATATCAGCTCATATTGTTGATCAAATGATTGATAAAAAGGTTAAGCCTAAGGTGATAATCAAGCCAAATATGATCCTAAAATATAATTAGTATTATGAGTACATGAATATCTAGGAATATCCTAAGTTTGTGTTTTTATAATGCCCTATGGATAAGGGTGACTCCATTAGGCTTCATGGACACACTCTTTAGTTAGCAAAAACATGATGGACACTTCATTTGAGGGGGAACTATTTAGATTGTTCATAAGCTCTAAGTTTAGTTGTTGACAAGCATAGAAGATTTTATTAGAGTAGTTTCCAAAAAGGGATAACGAGTGGCTCTAGAAGTTACATTATGTATGACCCTTTACCATTAATGTCAAAGGGGGATAATGTTCAAGAAGGAAGATTGACTAGATTGGTGTTAGGTTGTGGAGCTAAAAGCTTCACTGATGCAGACATGGAGAAGGCCATTAGAGGAGTTGCTGAAGTGTCACAGACACCGGCGTTGGTCAGGCCAACTGACATCGATAGGATAAGGCAGCAGAGAAACTGACGTCGGTCAGAGATCGATCGGTGTCAGTGACCCCCAGGTAGACAAGGACCGATGTTAGTCGCCTGTGTGGTTTGGACTGCGGATGTTACAGGCAGTTGGTTGACGAACCAAGTGTTTGCATGTTTAGAGCTAATTATAGACTGAGAGCTATAGATCTAATTATTGTATTAGGTGTTTAATTATTTTTTGGATGAGATCTATATAATAGACTCATGGTTGTATTGTAAACTTGTGCTAGAGAGTAAGAGAGCAGTATTATAAGCTCCTGTGTGTGAGGTGAGCAATGGTGTGTTCCTCCTAGTGCCACAATACTAAGGTGGGTGCTGGATTGGAGAATCAGTAGGGTTCTTTAGGATTTTATGATCTTGGTCATCAGGTGAGCATGGCTTCTATAGGAGATCTACATGGTAAGTAAGATCATTGATATGTAGGTGTATGTGTGTGAAAGGTTAAGGTTCACAGGAGTGCAGAACTAGATTGATTTACAGGTGTGCAAAGTTAGAGAAGATAGCAACACAACAAGGAGCAGTATTAGGAGAGATCTACTTAGAGTATAGGTGTGTACTCAAAGCATAGAGGAAGGCAAGGAAGATCCTTCCATAAGAAAGGTCTATTGAGGTGCAGGTTGATGTAGGTTCAGGGGAGATCTACTTGAAGTATGTTTGAGTACTTGTGGAGTGTGTGGAGCACTTGTGGTGTGTGTAGAGCACAGGTATAAGGTGAACACCAACTTAGTGCTTGAGTTGGGTGTTGGGACCTAAAAGAGAGAGCTTTCAGAAAAGAAGTACTGTTCACTTGAGGTGTGGGAAGCCTCTGAAGAGGTGGTGGAGAAGAAGTGGCATCTTCTTTATTGTATTCTTTTCTGTATGAGTATTAATACAAGTTGTGTATTCTCTCTCATATCATGTGTTATTTTTGGATTCTAGTTACTTGTTGATTCTGGTTATTTCTGCATATTAAGTTGCTTGTATTTTGTTAATCAATTATGTGCTTCTGGTGTTTCATATCCCAACACAAGGTATCAGAGCTGAGGTTGCAGGAAGAAGGTTTTGTGTTTGGTTACAGGTCACTCTCAGGGGTTTCTGATTGAGTGGGAGTAGAGCAATGGTAGATCAAAGTAAGCTAAGAATGGAGGAGTTGAAAAGCACAGATGGTCACTTATGGTCTGATGGAAAGAAAGAGCAGGTAAAAGAAGATTATTGGTTGGTAGCAGATCAGCATGAAGGAATTGAAGAAACAGATGTTGTAGGGGATGTGGCATAGGATGCTCTGGGAGGTTTCTTGGATAAAGTTGAATCTTGTTTTATAGATTTGGTTGCCTCTTTCCATGCAGCCCCAGATAGAGGAGCTGGTGAGCCTTGCCATAGAATTAGCAAAGGGGAAGTGGAGCTGAAATTGTAGGCGGCCAACACATGGGTGTTGAAGGAGGTCATGCAGGTCCCAGGTTTGGAGATATGGCTAATTTATTTAGAAGAGTTGGGTGATGATAGATGCATAGGTACTCTCATAGTGGATGCACTTGAATTAGCTGGTGGTAAGAAAATAGGTACTCTTTATCTACTTGTTTATATTACTAATTCTTCTTTTGTTGTAGAGACATGGCTTTGTAGGCTTGGTCACATGAGCAAAAAGGAGATGCATGTTCTTAAGCGGAAGATAGATATATTTGACAAGCTTAAGAACTAGAAAGCCTTGGTGTTCTTAGAGGACATGGTGGATAGAGACCAGTGGATGGGGCTAGATACTTCTGAGCAGGGCAGTTTGGACATGGGGATTGATTCAAAGGAGCTCACAGGTAAAAAGTCATCACTCATAGGAAACACAGGTACCAGCGTAGGCAGGAAAACTGACATTGGTAGTAAGTAAGACTGATGTCGATCATGAGGACCGACATTGGCAGAAGGACACTGACGTCGGCAGGGTTGGTAGTCAGGACAGGTGCAGGAACCGATGTCAGTCGGGTGCAGACTGTGTGGTGGCCAAGGTCGATCACTGTAACAGATTTTGGGTGGACAACGAGCTGTCAAGGAGTCTCAAACACCCATATGGAGGATTGAAGATGTAAGTAAGCCTCAAATTCATTGTTCCTCTTCTTTATACTAGTTGTTAATTGCAGAGCAGGAAGGATCCAGGAAACAGTGGGAGCGTGGCATTGTAAAACCAGACGGGAGATTTGGTATAGTTTCCAGCCGGTATGTTAGCACTATAAGATGAATGGATTCCTTAGTTGAAGAATAGAGAGAATGGACACATGAGATAGAAGACCAAGTCATATGGTCTTAAGGAGCTACAGGACAGTGGTATAGGTTTTGAGAGGTGGAGGATGAAGCATGACTTTAGTCAATGTCAGGGTAACTACTGTGGTTTGACTTACCAGGGGGATGATGATTGCAACATCATTTTGTTGCTGTATGTGGATAGTATGCTAGCTAGCAGGGGTGTACATACAGGGTTTTGCTAAGCTAAGGGTAAGATTAGTTTAGTGGTTTGCTATGAAGAATTTAGAGTAGTGAAATTCTTTGGCATGGGAGACATGGGAGATCACAAGTTGATTTTGTCTCCAGTGAGAGTTGATGTGAATTAGGTGTTGGCAAGGTTCATTACGTAGGATGCAGAATCAGAGCACACTAAGGGCTGGATAGTTTAGTGCCCAAAATCACATGAGGTCTTGTATAAACCTGAGTTTTCCCAAGCAGTGGGAGTTGTCAAAGAGTTAAGAGCCAATTCAGAGAAGTGAGTTCTCAGGTATTTGAGAGGGACCAGCAATAGGTATTCATGTTTTTCAGGGCCAAGACTTCACTACATGAGATTGTAGGTTCGGATGCGGCAGGGTACTCGAATGACAGGTAGTGCACCATAGGTTGTGTGGTGGGTTGTCTTCAGGATTGAGCTTGAAGAGGGATACAAACCAGGAAATAGATTAGATGGTGTATAGGTATAGGTATAGTGCAGCTGTTTATCTCTAAGTGGGAGATTATTAGGTTGTGGAGCTAAAAGCTTCACTGATGTAGACATGGAGAAGGCCATTGGATGAGTTTTTGAAGTGTCACAGACACCGGCGTCAGTCAGGCCAACCAACGTCGGCAAGATAAGGCAGCAGAAAAACCAATGTCGGTCAGAGATTAGTCAGCGTCGGTGACCCTTAGGCAGATAAGGACCGACGTCAGCCGCCTGTGTGGTTTGGAGTGTGGATGTTACGGGCAGTTGGTTGATGAACCAAGTGTTTGCATGTTTAGAGCTAATTATAGACTGAGAGCTATGGATCTAATTATTGTATTAGGTATCTAATTATTGTTTGGATAAGATCTATATAATAGACTCATGGTTGTATTGTAAACTTGTGCTAGAGAGTAAGAGAGCATTATTATAAGCTCCTTCTGTGTGTGAGGTGAGCAATGGTGTGTTCCTCCTAGTGCCACAGTACCAAGGTGGGTGCTGGATTGGAGAATCAGCAGGGTTCTTCAGGAGTGTATGATCTTGGTCATCAAGTGAGCATGGCTTCTATAGGAGATCTACATGGTAAGTAAGATCATTGATATGCAAGTGTATGTGTGTGCAAGGTCAAGGTTCATAGGAGTGCAGAACCAGATTGGTTTGGAGGTGTGCAAAGTTAGAGAAGACAACAACACAATAGGGAGTAGTATCAGGAGAGATCTATTTGGAGTACATGTGTGTAATCAGAGCATAGAGGAAGGCAAGGAAGATCCTTCTATAAGTAAGGTCTATTAAGGTGTAGATTGATGCAAGTTCAGGGGAGATCTACTTGAAGTACATTTGAGTACTTGTGGAGTGCGTGGAGCACTTGTGGTGTGCGTGGAGCACAGGTATAAGGTGAACACCAACTCAGTGCTTGAGTTAGGTGTTGCAACCTAAGAGAGAGAGCTTTGAGGAAAGAAGTACTGTTCACTTGAGGTGTGGGAAGCCTCTGAAGAGGTGGTGGAGAAGAAGTGGCATCTTCTTTATTGTATTCTTTTTTGTATGAGTATTAATACAAGTTGTGTATTGTCTCTCATATCATGTGTTATTTTTGGATTTTAGTTACTTGTTAATTCTAGTTATTTCTGCATATTAAGTTGCTTGTATTTTGGTAATCAATTGTGTGCTTCCAGTGTTTCATATCCCAACACGTGGTATCAGAGCTGAGGTTGCAGGAAGCAGGTTTTGTGTTTGGTTATAGGTCACTCTCAGGGGTTTGTGATTGAGTGGGAGTAGAGCAATAGCATATCAAAGTAAGCTAAGAATGGAGGAGTTGAAAAGCACAGATGGTCACTTACAGTCTGATAGAAAGAAAGAGTAGGTAAAAGAAGATTGTTGGTTGGTAGCAGATCAACATGAAGGAACTAGAGAAGCAGATGTTGCAAGGGATGTGGCATTGGATGCTCTAGGAGGTTTCTTGGATAAAGTTGAATCTTGTTTTATAGATTTGGTTGCCTCTTTCCATGCAGCCCTAGATAGAGGAGCTGGTGAGCCTTGCCATAGAATTGGCAAAGGGGAAGTGGAGCTGAAATTGCAAGTGGCCAACACATGGGTGTTGAAGGAGGTCATGCAGGTCCCAGGTTTGGAGATATGGCTAATTTCTTCAGAAGAGTTGGGTGATGAGAGATGCACAAGAACTCTCACAGTGGATGCACTTGAATTAGCTGGTGGTAAGAAAATAGGTACTATTTATCTACTTGTTTATATTACTGATTCTTCTTTTGTTGCAAAGATGTGGCTTCGTAGGCTTGGTCACATGAGCAGGAAGGAGATGCATGTTCTTAACTAGAAGATAGATATATTTGACAGGCTTAAGATCTAGAAAGCCTTGGTGTTCTTGGAGGAGATGGCAGATAGAGACCAGTGGATGGGGTTGGATACTTCTGAGCAGGGCAGTTTGGACATGGGGATTGATTCAAAAGAGCTCGCGGGTAAAAAGTCATCACTCACAGGAAACATAGGTACTGACATTAGCAAGAAAACTGACATCGGTAGTAAGTAAGACTGACATCGATCATGAGGACTGATGTTGGTAGAAGGACACTGATGTCGGCAGGGTTGGTAGTCAGGACAGGCGCAGGAACCGATGTCAGTCAGGTGCAGACTGTGTGGTGGCCGAGGTCGGTCATTATAACGGATTTTGGGTGGACATCGAGCTGTCAAGGAGTCTCAAACACCCATATGGAGGACTGAAGACATAAGTAAGCCTCAAATTTGTTGTTCCTCTTCTTTATACTAGTTGCTGACTGTAGAGTAGGAAGGATCCAGGAAACAGTGGGAGCGTGGCATTGCAGAACTAGATGGGAGATTTTGTATGGTTGCCAGTCAGTATGTTAGCACTACAAGATGAATGGATTCCTTAGTTGAAGAATAGAGAGAATGGACATGTGAGATGAAAGACCAAGTCATATGGTCTTGAGGAGCTGCAAGACAGTGGTACAGGTTTTGACAGGTGGAGGACGAAGCATGACTTTAGTCAATGTCAGGGTAGCTACTGTGGTTTGACTTACCAGGGGGATGATGATTGCAACATCATTCTATTGCTGTATGTGGATAGTATGCTAGCTAGCAGGGGTGTACATATAGGGTTTTGCTTAGCTAAGGGTAAGATTAGTTCAGTGGTTTGCTATGAAGAATTTAGAGCAGCAAAATTCTTCGTCATGGGAGACATGGGAGATCACAGGTTGATTTTGTCTCCAGTGGGAGCTGATGTGAATCAGGTGTTAGCAAGGTTTATTACGCGAGATGCAGAATTAGAGCACACTAAGGGCTAGACAGTTTAGTGTCCAAAATCACATGATGTCTTGCATAGACCTGAGTTTTCCCAAGTAGTGGGAGTTGTCAGAGAGTTAAGAGCCAATTCGAAGAAGTGAGTTCTCAGGTATTTGAGAGGGACCAGCAGTAGGTATTCATGTTATTCAGGGTTAGGACTTCACTACATGAGATTGTAGGTTTGGATGTGGCAGGGTACTCAGATGACAGGTAGTGCACCATAGGTTGTGTGGTGGGTTGTCTTTAGGATTGAGCTTGAAGAGGGATACAAACCAAGAAATAGATTAGATGGGGTACAGGTACAGATACAGTGTAGCTATTTATCTCTAAGTGGGAAATTGTTAGGTTGTGGAGCTAAAAGCTTCACTGATGCAGACATGGAAAAGGCCATTGGAGGAGTTGCTAAAGTGTCATAGACACCAGCGTCGGTTAGGCCAATCGACGTCAGCAGGATAAGGTAGTAGAGAAAATGACATCGGTCAGAAATCGGCCAGCGTTGGTGACCCCCAGGCAGACAGGGACCGACGTCAGTCACCTGTGTGGTTCAGACTGTGGATGTTACAGGCAGTTGGTTGATGAACCAAGTGTTTGCATGTTTAGAGCTAATTATAGACTGAGAACTATGGATCTAATTATTGTATTAGGTGTCTAATTATTGTTTGGATGAGATCTATATAATAGACTCATGGTTGTATTGTAAACTTGTGCTAGAGAGTAAGAGAGCATTATTATAAGCTCCTTCTGTGTGTGAGGTGAGCAATGGTGTGTTCCTCCTAGTGCCATAGTACCAAGGTGGGTGCTGGATTGGAGAATCAATAGGGTTATTTAGGAGTGTATGATCTTGGTCATTAGGTGAGCATGGATTCTATAGGAGATCTACATGGTAAGTAAGATCATTGATATGTAGGTGTATGTGTGTGCAAGGTCAAGGTTCATAGGAGTGCAGAACCAGATTGATTTGCAGGTGTGCAAAGTTAGAGAAGACAGCAACACAACAGAGAGTAGTATTAGGAGAGATCTACTTGGAGTACAGGTGTGTACTCAGAGCATAGAGGAAGGCAAGGAAGATCCTTCCATAAGTAAGGTTTATTGAGGTGTAGATTGATGTAGGTTGAGGGGAGATCTACTTGAAGTACGTTTGAGTACTTGTGGAGTGCATGGATCACTTGTGGTGTGCGTGGAGCACATGTATAAGGTGAACACCAACTTAGTGCTTGAGTTAGGTGTTGGGACCTAAGAGAGAGAGCTTTGAGGAAAGAAGTACTGTTCACCTGAGGTGTGGGAAGCCTCTGAAGAGGTGGTGGAGAAGAAGTGGCATCTTCTTTATTGTATTCTTTTCTGTATGAGTATTAATACAAGTTGTGTATTGTCTCTCATATCATGTGTTATTTTTGGATTTTAGTTACTTGTTGATTCTAGTTATTTCTACATATTAAGTTGCTTGTATTTTGGTAATCAATTGTGTGCTTCTGGTGTTTCATATCCCAACATGTGGTATCAGAGCTGAGGTTGCAAGAAGCAGGTTTTGTGTTTGGTTATAGGTCACTCTCAGGGGTTTCTGATTGAGTGGGAGTAGAGCAATGGTAGATCAAAGTAAGCTAAGAATGGAGGAGTTGAAAAGCACAGATGGTCACTTACGGTCTGATGGAAAGAAAGAGCAGGTAAAAGAAGATTGTTGGTTGGTAGCAGATCAACATGAAGGAATTGAAGAAGCAGATGTTGCAGGGGATGTGGCACAAGATGCTTTGGGAGGTTTCTTGGATAAAGTTGAATCTTGTTTTATAGATTCAGTTGCCTCTTTCCATGCATCCCCAGATAGAGGAGTGGGTGAGCCTTGCCATAGAATTGGCAAAGGGGAAGTGGAGCTGAAATTGCAGGCAACCAACACATGGGTGTTGAAGGAGGTCACGTAGGTCCCAGGTTTGGAGATATGGCTAATTTCTTTAGAAGAGTTGGGTGATGAGAGATGCACAGGAACTCTCACAGTGGATGCACTTGAATTAGTTGGAGGTAAGAAAATAGGTACTCTTTATCTACTTGTTTATATTACTGATTTTTCTTTTGTTGTGGAGACATGGCTTCGTAGGCTTGGTCACATGAGCAGGAAGGAGATGCATGTTCTTAAGTGGAAGATAGATATATTTGACAGGCTTAAGAACTAGAAAGCCTTGGTGTTCTTGGAGGAGATGGCAGATAGAGACCAGTGAATGGGGCTGGATACTTCTGAGCAGGGCAGTTTGGACATGGGGATTGATTCAAAGGAGCTCGCGGGTAAAAATTCATCACTCACAGGAAACACAAGTACCGGTGTTGGCAGGAAAACTGATGTCAATAGTAAGGAAGACCGACATCGATCACAAGGACCGACATTAGTAGAAGAAGGACATCGACGTCGGTAGGGTTGGTAATCAGGACAGGTGTAGGAACCGATGTCGGTCGGGTACAGACTGTGTGGTGGCCGAGGTTGGTCACTGTAACAGATTTTGGGTGGACAGTGAGCTGTCAAGGAGTCTGAAACACCCATATGGAGGACTGAAGATGTAAGTAAGCCTCAAATTCATTTTTCCTCTTCTTTATACTAGTTGTTGACTACAGAGTAGGAAGGATCCAAGAAACAGTGGGAGTGTGGCATTGCAGAACTAGATGGGAGATTTGGTATGGTTGTCAGCTGGTATGTTAGCACTGCAAGACGAATGGATTCTTTAGTTGAAGAATAGAGAGAATGGACATGTGAGATGGAAGACCAAGTCATATGGTCTTGAGGAGCTGCAGGACAGTGGTACAAGTTTTGACAGGTGGAAGACAAAGCATGACTTTAGTCAATGTCAGGGTAACTACTATGGTTTGACTTACTAGGGGGATGATGATTGCAACATCATTCTATTACTGTATGTGGATAGTATGCTAGCTATCAGGGGTGTACATACAGGGTTTTGCTAAGCTAAGGGTAAGATTAGTTCAGTGGTTTGCTATGAAGAATTTAGAGCAGCAAAATTCTTTGGCATAGGAGACATGGGAGATCATAGGTTGATTTTGTCTCCAGTGGGAGCTAATGTGAATTAGATGTTGGTGAGGTTGATTACGCAGGATGCAGAATCGAAGCACACTAAGGGCTGGACACTTTAGCGTCTAAAATCACATGAGGTCTTACATAGACCTGAGTTTTCCCAAGCAGTGGGAGTTGTCAGAGATTTAAGAGCCAATTCAGAGAAGTGAGTTCTTAGGTATTTGAGAGGGACCAGCAGTAGGTATTCATGTTATTCAGGGTCAAGACTTCACTACATGAGATTGTAGGCTTAGATGCGGCAGGGTACTCGAATGATAGATAGTGCACCACAGGTTGTGTGGTGGGTTGTCTTCAAGATTGAGCTTGAAGAGGGATACAAACCAGGAAATAGATTAGACAAGGTATAGGTGCAGGTATAGGTACAATGCAACTATTTATCTCTAAGTGGGAGATTTTTAGGTTGTGGAGCTAAAAGCTTCACTGATGCAGACATGGAGAAGGCCATTGGAGGAGTTACTAAAGTGTCACAGACACTGGCATCGATCAAGCCAACTAACGTTAGTAGGATAAGGCAGCAGAGAAACTGACGTCAGTCAAAGATCGGCCGGCGTCGGTGACCCCCAAGCAGATAGGGACAGACATCAGTCGCTTGTGTGGTTTGGACTGTGGATGTTATAGGTAGTTGGTTGATGAACCAAGTGTTTGCATGTTTAGAGCTAATTATAGACTGAGAGCTATGGATCTAATTATTGTATTAGGTATCTAATTATTGTTTGGATGAGATCTATATAATAGACTCATGGTTGTATTGTAAACTTGTGCTAGAGAGTAAGAGAGCATTATAATAAGCTCCTTCTATGTGTGAGGTGAGCAATGGTGTGTTCCTCTTAGTGCCATAGTACCAAGGTGGGTGCTAGATTGGAGAATCAATAGGGTTCTTCAGGAGTGTATGATCTTGGTCATCAGGTGAGCATGGCTTCTATAGGAGATCTACATGGTAAGTAAGATCATTGATATGCAGGTATATGTGTGTGCAAGGTCAAGGTTCATAGGAGTGCAGAACTAGATTGATTTGCAGGTGTGCAAAGTTAGAGAAGACAACAACACAACAAGGAATAGTATCAGGAGAGATCTACTTAGAGTACAGGTGTGTACTCAGAGCATAGAGGAAGGCAAGGAAGATCCTTCCATAAGTAAGGTCTATTGAGGTGTAGGTTGATGCAGGTTCAGGGGAGATCTACTTGAAGTACATTTGAGTACTTGTGGAGTGTGTGGAGCACTTGTGGTGTGCATGGAGCATAGGTATAAGGTGAACACCAACTCAGTGCTTGAGTTGGGTGTTGGGACCTAAGAGAGAGAGCTTTGAGGAAAGAAGTACTGTTCACTTGAGGTGTGGGAAGCCTTTGAAGAGGTGGTGGAGAAGAAGTGGCATCTTCTTTATTGTATTCTTTTTTGTATGAGTATTAATACAAGTTGTGTATTGTCTCTCATATCATGTGTTATTTTTGGATTCTAGTTACTTGTTGATTTTGGTTATTTCCGTATATTAAGTTGCTTGTATTTTGGTAATCAATTGTGTGCTTCCGGTGTTTCATATCCCAACAATTGGGGGAGATGAGAGTGATCAAATTGAAGAATATTATTCCACCAATGACAAAGAGGGATTTTGTTGAGAAGTGTTGTCATTTATGTCAAGGTTGATATCATTGATGTCAAGGTGCATCTAGTGAAGATGCATGGTTAGTGGTCTTTGAGGCATGATCTTGTGTGCTTGATGTGATAATAGATAATTTAAAGGCAAGAAAGAATTTGAAGGAAACCTAATGTCTCTTTTATTGAGATATAATTTTAAGGAAACTTATTATATCTTATATTGGTTTATGTCAAATTTGACTTCAAGGTTTAGGTCAGATTGAAGTTATTAGTGTTGTCATAAAGAAGTATAATGGTGAAATGAGCATTAAAGCATGGTTATGAGGATCTAGGTCTGCATGAAGACTTGAGAGAATGATGATAAAAAAGATACTATTTTAGTGGTGTGAGAGTGTTTTCTAAAGTTTTTTCTTATTTAATATCATTGAGGTAGTCATGTTTGAGTACTAGTTCTTGAGAATAAAGTGTCTTGAGAAGCCTAGACATGGCACTAGTCATGGCATGTAAAGTCCTTCTAAGAAGGTATGAGAATGGTAACTTGGTAATATGGATGAATATATGCATGAGAGGTTGTATTAGGTTAATTGAACATGTATTTTATGCATTGGATCACTTATGAGAGTTTTAGGGTGAGCCTATAGAGGTAAGACCTTCAGACCTAGTCTACACCTAGACCACTTCTAGACCTATTATCATGATATATTGTCTAGACATACAAAGAATTTATGGAATTTTTTAATCATGATAGAGGTTACTTGAGTATGTGAGTGTGATGGAGAATGTATGAAAAGAGGCATAAAGGTTAATTTTAAGGACTAATGTGGTTTGCAAGTCAAGGTTTAGAGATCAAAGAGAGAGAGAGTGTGGCCTAATGAGGGGCCATGTTAATATTTTAGAGTGTTTGATCTCATGTAATAATAATTAGAGGTGATGTATGTTTTTTCAAGTTTTTTAATGCAATTTGAGGTCATAGTTTGAAGGATAAGGCATGAAAAGTTGTTTTAAGGTCTCTCGAGTGCTAAAAATGAAGGATTATCAACTTGAAAAAGATTTTATTGTGCTCATTAGATCATAAAAAAATTACATTGGAACCTAAGATATTCATGGTATATGAGGAATGGCCATAGATAAAAATTATAGGCATTAGTTTTTTAATTGAGGGGCAATGCTTTATGAATAATCATTAACAGTGAAAATTTGTTTAAACCCTCTTAAAACCTTAATAGTGACCAAATGTTTAAGATATGATTATAAAGTGATCATGATGGTTTTTAATTCTTAGGTAAGTGTTTGGATATTGTATTTAACTATCCTAGGTACCTTTAGGTGGTGGTGGTTAGAAAGAGGAAAGAGACAATGTGAATATATAGGCTTGTTTCTGAAGAAGTTACTGTAGCTATAAACAATTGTATTAGAATTTTTTTGAAAATTGATGAAGGATGAATCTTAAGAATCATGTTTAATTTAAATTAAGGTTTATAGATATGTTATATTCCTCAAGTTTTTTAAACCGGTCATCCAAATTAGCCAGTTTTTAATAGGCCTAATGGTGCATATAGTGAGAAACCCAAGCAACAATGAAAAGATGATTAGGAATGTGTTATCATGATATAATAATGAAACAAAGTGCATGGAGATGTTTTTTGGGAATATTATTTATTTTTTTTACTTGTTATAAATATTTAAAGTTAGGTACAATGGTGAAAATGATGAAGCCAAAATGGCTTGTCTAGCTTAGTGAAGCTTAGTGAGGTCTATAAATAGTGAGGTCATAAGATTGGTCTACAAGACCAATATTTACCATTTTACCATATGATATTTGTATTTGAGAATATTTTAATGATATATTATATTCATATAATTTCATAATAATTATTTTAAAGTGATCATATAGGTGTTGAAGGTCAATGTCATCATGACTGTACTTTAAGATAAACTAGTAGTTTTGGGAAAGAAAGTTGTAGTGATGAATTTTAGGCTATATGACCTAAGTTTAAGTATAAAATGTACATGGTGTTTTTTTTGGGAATTTTATGTCCTATCCATGAGTTTTATAATGTTTTATAGTCAGTAAAAGTGGTTTAAATGTTGAAGCCAAAATGACTCGTTTGGTTTTGGTTTGATTGTGTGTAGTAAGGTCAAAAGATGGGTATGCAAAACCAATATTTGAAAATCACATTGAAATTTTGTATTTTATATTGGTATATAGATGTCAAAGTATATTTTTAAATTATCATTGGTCATGGGAAGTGTTCTTTTAGGTGTTTCATATCAAGTTGTTCATGACTAGGTTTTGGAGTGTTTTGGCAGTTTTGAGTGGGCTATTTGCAGAGAAGTGTATGAGTCCATTTTCTCTGAGTTGTGAAGTTTAAATCACATGGTTATGTCATAAATTTCATGGATTTTATGTTAATATTATTTATTATAATATTTATGTGGCTAAATTGTATACATGCTTCAGTTTTGTTTGATAGACTTTCTACAGGTTCACAGGCCTAATTGCAAATAATACTAATAGAGTGCTTCAAGTGGTGATTGGAGATAAAAAGTGTTATGTACCTAAGATGAGATTATTTGAGGATAATTATTGAGAAAATTAACACATAATTTCAAATAAAATAAATAAACTACAAAAAATCAACAATATATTGAATGAAATAAATAGAACTAAATTACAATAGCAGAATTGTAGAATCACTAGCCTCTTCGAGGGGGAAACCTCCCTTGAGAAAGATCAATTAAATGAAATTTTTGGATGCCTTAATAATATAATAATATACTATTTAATTTAATCTATCACTAAATAACTACTACTCATGAATGTGGGATTAATAACTACTATTACACTATTACATTCTACTATTATAATGAGCCTGAGGGATGACTTACAAAGCATATGCATCCATTGACTTTTAATTAAAAAAAAATACAAATAGATGGTCAGGAATAAGGGTCCTAAAATTACATCCACCTTAAAATATTTTAATTCAAATCTTTAAGTGAGTAAACTATTATTGAATAGATAGAAGAGGTTCCCAAGTCACATTTTCTAGTTGCATCTCTTACCACTAGATGAGAACTTCAGTGGTGACCCAATTGTGGAGGGAGTGAGAGTGATTGATGATGATATACTTATGTTTTAAAATGAGATACCATTATACATAAACTTTTGGAAGCATGATTTGAGTGTGGATAGTACATCCAAGTACCTTATTTAAGCAAGACACATGAAAAATAGGGTGCACACATGACGAATGTGGTAGTTCTAACTTATAGGAAACAAGTCCAATTTGTTGGAGATAATTTTTGATGGATTTTGAGCTTTGAAGAGGATTTATTGTAAGCTTTTAGATGGAGAAAAACCATATCTCCAATATGAAAGGATCGCTCAGAGTGATGTTGGTCTACCTATTACTTCATGCAATTCTGGGCTACGTGAAGATTATCCTTGAGGAGGCAAATGACATTTTCATGTGTATGGAGGTTAGAATAAATATATTGGATGATGGAGGTTCCTAGTTAATATGAAATAAGAGAAGGCAACTTTTGACCATAAACAACCTCATATGTGGTGAGTTTGGTAGCTATGTGGTAGGAGGTGTTGTACTACCATTTTGAAAGAGGTAACCATTTTATCCACTAATGTTGTTTCTTGATGATGAAAAAATGAAGATAAATTTCCAAACACTTATTGATAATCTCATACTAGCCATCAGTCTATGGATGATATCTTGAGCTCATTTTTAATTATGTACCTAGAGATCTAAAGATTTCTTGCCAAAAATGGCTTGTGAAGGTAAGGTCTCGATCTGAGACAATAGAGGCAGGAACACCATAGAGTCTTGTTGGGTGAATATTTTGTCGTCAACTAACTGATGACAAAATGGGTATATCAACCATAGCACAAGGATATTTATGCCATAAAAAGTGTGGGTTTACCACATCTGGATGAGGTAAATCTCTCCTCTCATCAAGGGGAGGTTCCCTATGAATATTTATACGCTATATGTATATATATAAGTAAGCAAAAAATAATACTCAAGGTAGTATAACAGCATCCACCTCTCTTTTTTAAGAGGTGATGTCCAAGGAACAAGAGAAAGAAATCTTGGTCGTTGGCTACGAACATTCCTCTTCTTTCAGGAATGGTATTTAGCCTAGAGTGGAAAATCCCCTAAAGTAGGTAACAAAGTTAACAAAAAAACCTACGTAAGCACAAAGTCTTCCATTGTCTCCTTCATCAATTCAGGATATGCATAACTGTAGAGTGAAATGAAGCACAAAGTCATCACCTAAAACTATAAAGGATAAAAGGATCACCAAGATAAAAGTAGCTCAAAGTCTTTCTTCTATCTTTTAGAAATGTCCTCAGATAATATCAATACACACACTTTGCTTATTAAATCAAATAGATAAGAGATTATCAGGAAAGAGGACATAAGAACCATTTCCTAAATAACACAAATTACTTCAACACAAAGTCTAAAATATTTCATTCATTCGATGAAATATGATTTACAAGTTGAGCATAAAGTCTCAAGAAGTGTCTCTATTTCAGAAAAGTTTTTGATCTCAATTATCAGAGATATATTTACAAAAGAGGTCCCCTCTATATATAGGGAGAAACCTTCAAAATTAAAAAGATTAAAATATAAAAATATCTAGTCAAAGATGAGTCAGTGTTGACTTTGGGACATTTTCTAGATTTTTCACATGTAATTACATATTACAAAAGTACACGTGAAAATGTCTCAAGTCAATTACAAAGTGCATTTTGAATAAAGCATGGAAGAATAACTTCAATCTTTATTTCCTGTCTTCTTCATTGTCTTTGACTTCTTCAAAGAAACTTTTTCAAGAATCATGATTGTGCAATTAGGGGAAAAATTAGCAATCTGAGAAAACTACACATTTGAGTGATCATGACTAGGAAAATGCGCTTGAAAAGACTGAGGCAAAAGCAGGTCAAAAAGCGGAAGAAAAGGGGAGCAAGCACAAAAAATAAGAAAAATGAAAATTTCCCAGAGTTAGAAAAAATGGGGAGAAGGAATGTAGGGGTAGTAAAAATTACCACCCTTGCATATTGGAGAAGTTCTTGTGCATAGGTAAAAAAAATTTCCACCTGTGCATGTCAAAGAGAAAGTATGTCAGTAGCAAAAATTGTCATCGATGCATGCTGAAGAAGAACATGTAAGGGTGGTGAAAATCTCCACCCTTACACCTAGAGGAGAGAAAATGGGGATGCATGGGTGGAAATTTTTTTTTCTCTTGCATGGAAGAGACCAAAAGATGCAAGGGTGAAAAAAATTGCTGCTCTTGCATGATGGATGCAAACACTTGTCACATTTTGCTGAGCCATAACAGGACACGTGACGTATTCTACTGCACTTTGTCTTTTTCCATCGAGCACTTTTTTGTGGGCTTTCTTCAAGAAACTCTTTGAACTTTGGGGATGAACCAACTATTAAACCATTCCATTGAACCAAGGCTTTGAACCATGCGTTTGAACCAACCGTTGAACCAAGTTTTGGTTCAACGGTTCAAACAAAGCCTTGAACCGACTGACGAACCATTTGATTGAACCAAAGAATGAATCAAAGCACTGAAACAAAGTGGATGAACCAAATGTTAAAACAAAGTGTTGAACCACTTGATTGAATCTACCTTTGAACCATTTGACGTTGAACCAAAAGATGAACCAAACATTGAACCTACTGCTGATGCTTGCCGATGGAAATTCCTGTAGAATCATGAAGCTCATTGAACTTGTAGAAATGAGCCTATTTGTAGAGTCCATAGATTTCTAAAAAGCTTAAAAAATGAGGAATTTGAATGCCCAAGACAAATTTTGGAAAGGGAAAAGATAATTTTGGTCTGTAGGACCAAAATAATTTAAATGTTGTCCCAAAAATAGCTGATATTTTTGGGAGACAATAGCTAGCTCTAGTTGGGTAACTTCTATCAATTGCAAAAAGAATTGAAAGGAGTAGAATCCAGAATCTCCAGTGTATTCATGTGTACCATTGGGTTATAGAGTCATGCTACCCAAAAATGAAAGGCTCCAAAAAATGAAAATGAAAAGCACAAAACATAACTAAAGACTACACAGATATACATATGTATAGATGATCTTATTTGATGCCTCAAGATTTGAAGTGCTTCAGATGCCGCCCACTATGAGACAATGATAATGGTGTTCCATCTTGATAAACCAGTAGGAAACCATTTTATTCCTAGAATCGGTGACGGACGAATGGAACTCTCCACCAGGAAACCACTTTTTTGTGCCTTCCCCTTGGTTTTCTTCTCTTGCCCCATAGTAAGACTTGACTTTTGGTCTAAAAACCATGAATCTTTGCTCTCCTAGTAAAGAGTTCCTTTTCTTGATTTTGATGGGCAGCAACACGGTCTAGTGCCATAATTTGTTGTTCTGATAGCTCAACCCAGCACATGTCTAGATTATCCCCCTCAGATATCTCATATTCTTCTTTATTTAGAAGGGAGGGTTCTCTTACAATTATACTACACTCCACCAATTCTTTTGCTATTTCATCCCTACCTGAAGACTCAAACAAAATTTGGGATGCATGGGCCGCTGTTTGGGTCTTGACACATTTGACATGATCAATTATGTCAAATGGCTGGATTGGACTAGGCATAGGGGATGGGAGTTCTTCTTTTTGGTTTATGGGAGGGGTGGGAGGATTGATCTGTGAAGTTGAAGTAGAAGGTGCAGAGATGTTTGGGATACTTACTTTCTCAAAAATCACTAGGTCCTTCAACTGGATAGGCAGAGTGGTCCCACTCTTAGCAATCAAAATTGTAGGCTGAGGTCACTCCTCTGTTTCTCCTTTATCAGCTTATTGAGTTGACTAATCTTGGGACTAGGTGATCATAGCATATGATCCTTTGAATGCTCCACCTTTAATTCTGGGTTCATCTTGGTAATTCAAGAAACCAATGTGGGAGTTGCTAGCTAATTCTTCTTGATCCTCCATGAAGAGACCAGCATCATTTTCTTGCTCAGAGTCAGGTTGGAAATAGAAAACATGTTTTATTTCCAAATATTCCACTACTGAGTTGGTTAGAGGTGCTTCAAGGGCAAGGTTCCTCTATGGGGGAGGAAAATGATTTGGTTTCCCTTGACTTCTGGTAGTGTTGCCTTGATATGGCTGATTGGAGAATGTCCTCCTTGGTATATCTTTATATAGTGGAGTAGAAGACATACCTTGCGTCATTTTCCTTTTCAAGGCTATCAATTCATTTGCTAGCTTTTGCACCATTGGGTCAGTGGTGACTATGGGTGAGTATTCAAAAGATGAAGAGGGTTTGCCTCTATTTGGGTCTCTTTTTATCTTTCCTACCAAAATAAGGTCATCTTCTAGCTCAGTAGCCAAGTCCTAAGCAGCCTCAAGGTCTATATGTCTAGCCCATCTCAACATAAAACTCACTTTAGGTAGCTATGAGTTGATGAAGAAACACATGATATTCTGAGGTGTCAGCTGGGTGATCATGGGAATCTTGTGCCTCAGCTTGTTGAACTTGGTAATGAAGTCCCTCATAGGCTCATGAGGTTCTTTCTTCATCTGAGCGAGTTGGGCCAGCAAAGCATGTGCATTCTCTGTAGGCTTGAACCTGGCTTTAAACTTGGCTTTGAGTGTATCCCAGTTAGTCACTAATCCAGCTTGCAAATGGTAGAACTAGTATGCAGCAACACCTTATAGTGTCTCCATGAACAACCTAACTACTATGTCTTCAAATTCCACCCCTATTATGCCACAAGCTATGCTGAAAGCTATAATGTGTTCATCAAGATGAACTTTCCCATCACCAAAGAATTTGGGGAAATTTTTCTTTAAACTACATGGAAGCTCATGCAGAGGTGGAGTCAAGTTGAGTGGGCCAAAATAATTACCCCAGGGGCCTCGAACTGCCATGATTTAATTATGAAAAACAAGGATAACAAATCTAGGTGGAGTCACTAGATTGTAGAACAAAAATGGAAAAGAACTAGCCTTGCTTCAGCTTGAGACTTGAGGCTTCAAATTATGCACTCTTTCCCAACAACTCTAGTTTTGTAGACCAGATAAAATAACAAAAGTGGAGGAAGATGGTAAGGCTATAATGATAATGGGTAAGACATCGAATGGAGTCACCAAACTAGGTAATGGATAAGGGTAGGGACTACTTCAATCTAAAACTTGAGGTTTTAGATTGCTCGTTTATTCCCCAGCAGAGTCGCCAAAAATTATTGGTGAATATTTTATCATCAACTAACTAATGACAAAATGGGTATATTAACCATAGCACAAGGAGATTTACACCATAAAAATTTTGGGTTTACCACATCTGGATGAGGTAAATCTTTCCTCTCATCAAGGGGAGGTTCCCTATGAATATTTATATGCTATATGTATATATATAAGTAAGCAAAAAATAATACTTGAGGTAGTATAACAGCATCCACCTCTCTTTTTTTAGAGGTGATGTCCAAGGAACAAGAGAAAGAAATCTTGGTCATTGGCTAAGAACCTTCCTCTTCTTTTAGGAATGGTATTCAGCCTAGAGCCTAAAATCCCTTGAAGTAGGTAACAAAGTTAACAAAGAAACCTACGTAAGCACAAAGTCTTCCGTTGTCTCCATCGATTTGGGATACACATAGAAATAAAGTGAAATGAAGCACAAAGTCTTTGCCTAAAACTACAAAAGATAAAAAGATCACCAAGATAAAAGTAGCTCAAAGTCTTTCTTCTATCTTTTAGAAATGTCCTCAGATAATATCAACACACACACTTTGCTTATTAAATCGAATAGATAAGAGATTATCAGGAAAGAGGACATAAGAACCATTTCCTAAATAACACAAATTACTTCAATACAAAATCTGAAATAAACCTATTTCTCATTCACTTGATGAAATATGATTTACAAGTTGAGCACAAAGTCTCAAGAAGTGTCTCAATTTCAGCAGAGTTTTTGCTCTCAATTATTAGAGATATATTTACAAAAGAGGTCCCCTCTATATATAGGGAGAAACCTTCAAAATTAAAAAGATTAAGATATAAAAATATCGTCAAAGATGAGTTAGCATTGACTTTGGGATATTTTCTAGATTTTTCACATGTAATTACATATTACAAAAGTACACGTGAAAATGTCCCAAGTCAATTACAAAGTGCATTTTGAATAAAGCATGGAAGAACAGCTTCAATCTTTGTTTCCTATCTTCTTCATTGTCATTGACTTCTTCAGAGAAACTTCCACAAGAATCATGATTGTGCAATTAGGGGAAAAGTTAGCAATCTGGGAAAATTGCACATTTGAGTGATCAAGACTAGGGAAACGCACTTGAAAAGGCTGAGGCAAAAGTAGGTCAAAAAGCAGAAGAAAAGTGGAGCAGGCACAAAAAATAGGAAAAATGAAAATTTCCTAGAGTTATAAAAAATAGGGAGAAGGAATGTAGGGGTGGAAAAAATTGCTACCCTTGCATATTAGAGAAGTTCTTGTGCATAGGCGGCAAAAATTGCCCCCTGTGCACGTCAGAGAGAAAGTATGTCAGTGGAAAAAATTGCCACTGATGCATGTTGAAGAAGAATGTGTAAGGGTCACAAAAATCACTACCCTTACACCTGGAAGAGAGGAAACAGGGATGCATGGGTGGCAAAATTTTTTGCTCCTACATGGAAGAGACTAAAAGATGTAAGGGCGAAAAAAATTGCCGCTCTTGCATGATGGATGCAAAAACTTGTCATGTTCCACTGAGCGATAACAAGACACATGATGTATTCCAATGCACTTTGTCTTTTTCCATCGGGCACTTTTTTGTGGGCTTTCTTCGGGAAACTCTTTGAACTTTGGCGATGGAATAACTATTGAACCATTCCATTGAACCAAGGCTTTGAACCATGTGTTTGAACCAACCATTGAACCAAGTTTTGGTTCAATGGTTCAAACAAAGCCTTGAATTGACTGACAAACCATTTGATTGAACCAAAGAATGAATCAAAGCACTGAAACAAAGTAGATGAACCAAATGTTGAAACAAAGCATTGAACCACTTGATTGAACCTACTTTTGAACCATTTGATGTTGAACCAAAAGATGAACTAAACATTGAACCTATTGTTGATGCTTGTCAATGGAAATTCATACGGAAGTCGTGAATCCCGTCAAACTTGTATAAATGAGCTTGTTTGCAGAGTCTGTGGATTTCTAAAAATCTTGAAAAATGAGGAATTTGAATGCCCAAGACAAATTTTGGAAAGGGAAAAGATAATTTTGGTCTGTAGGACCAAAATAATTCATATGTTATCCCAAAAATAGCTGATATTTTTGGGGGACAACAAGTCTAAATATTTGATTAATAAATAGATGAGAAATATTAGAAGTATTGTAAGGATAGGCCATAGCATAGAAATGAACATATTTAAAAAGGTCATCAACTACAACAAGAATCACTGATTTGCCTCTAGATTTTGGGAGACCATCAATAAAATATAAGGAAATGTCTATCTAATTATGTGTTAAAATCAAAAGTGTTTGGAGTAGATCAGGTGTAGTGACTATCTCACCTTTATTATGTTGGATAATATCACATTAAACAACAAATATTTTGATATCTTGCTTAATTCCAACCCAAAATAAATTACGATGAACTTAGTCATATGTTTTTAGAAACCCTGATTGTCCAGCCAAAGGGGAAGAATGTAGCTCTTATAAAATGGCATGTTTGAACTTGGATCCAAATATCAACAAAAGGTGATCTTTATATCATAATTTGTGGCCATCCCAAGTATAGGGAACTTTAGTAGATGAATTAGTAAATAGTTGAAGAATGAACTCATGGGTTGGGATGTCATTATGCCATTCTTTTTTAATATTATAAACACATGTAGAAATGGGAATAAATATGGCACATAGGTGCATTGGGTCTTCAAACTAGTGAGAGAGAGAATCAACCACCATATTCTCCTTACCTTTTTCTATAACTAATGTCATAGTCATATCCCATGAGTTTAGATACCCATTTTTGCTAAACTGGGAAGATACCCATTGTTATAGAAAGTATTTGAGACTCTAATGGTCTATTTTGATACAAAAATGTTAGCCAATTAAGTATGGATGCCATTTGTTAACTAAATGGATAATATACATCATCTCCTTATCATATGTAGAGCATGCCAAATTACACCCAGTGAGTGCCTTACTAGTGAAGGCAATGGGACAATCTTGTTGCATGCATACCACACCAAGACCCATACCACATGCATTGCACTCAATAATAAATGGCTATGAAAAATTAGGCATGGCCAAGATGGGGGTGGTGCATATTTCTTATTTGAGGTTATTGAATGATGTAGTATATGTAGGTGACCATATAAAGGAGTCTTTCTTGAGCATAGTCATTAATGGTGCTACAATTTTTCCATAATCCTTGATAAATTTCCTATAGTATCTTATGAGACCAAGAAATCCTCATATACTTTTGAGTGTGAAAGGTGTAAGCTAGGTTTCCATAGCTTCAATTTTGGTGGGGTCAACATGAACACCATCATAAGAAATAATATGTCCCAAGTACTAGACTTTTGATTTCCTAAAAGAACATTTGGAATGTTTATCACATAAGTGGTTCACACATAGAATGCCCAAAGTTATATCTAAGTGGTGGATATGATCCTCCCATGTGTGGTTGTAGATGAGTATGTCATCAAATAAGACCAAGATAAACTTCCATAAGAATGGTCAAAATACTTGGTTCATTAAGCTTTGTAATGTGGAGGGGGCATTGGTAAGCCCAAATGGCATGACCAAGAACTCATAATGACCATCATGTGTGTGAATGTTATTTTGGGAATGTCTACATCATGAACATGAATTTGATGATAGCCATAGTAGAGGTCTAATTTGGAGAAAAAACATGCACCATTTAGTTCATCAAGAAGCTCATTAATGACTGGAATGGGGAATTTGTCTTTGATTGTTAGCTTATTCAAGTCTTAATAGTCAATGTAGAGTTACTAAGAACCATCTTTCTTATGAATGAGCAAGACTGGTGAAGAATAGGGACTGGTGCTAGGTTGAATTATGCTTGTTTGGAGAAGTTCATGAAAAATATTTTTAATCTCAACCTTGTGATGAAATGGGTAGTGATAGGGCTGAATGTTAGGGATGTACTACTAGGGAGAAGTTAAATATGATGGTCTTTAGGGCATTGAGGTGGTAATCCTATTGGTTTCTTAAATATAGTTGCATGTTTGACCAAAATGTCTCACAAATTTGAAGGTTGGCTATAATGTAATGGAGGAGTAGTGTGTAAAGAGAAAAATTGGGCAATGATGCCATGAGACCCATGTTTAAGAAGTTTATCATGTGATGAGAGTTGATAACACTAGTAGAGTGAGGAAGAAGGCCTTGAAGAGTGTATTGATGACCATTCTCAGTGAACTACATCCATATTTTAGAAAAATCCTAAAGAATGGGACCAAGAGTGTATAACCATTGGGAACCCAATACAACATCACATCTACCTAAGGATAAAGCAAACATATTAGCCCTGAGATTATAGTCACCTATAAAAATGTGAACACTGTAACACTTGCCTTTATAGGGTAAGGTTACCCCATTGACAATCATTACTTCAAAGTTGGAACAAGGGTGGATAAAATAGTCTTCTTGTTTATCCAATCGAGGGTCAATGAAGTTATGAGTGCTGCCAGAATCGATGAGAATGGTGAGTGGTTATTTCTTAAAAAACCCTTTGACATGCATTGTTTGGGGAATGGTGACTCCTACCAAAACATGTATGGAGATCTTAGAAGTATAATCTAAGTGCTCTAAATCATTAGCTACTGGTGTGATCTCCTTAGTGGCATCCTCATAATCTTCTACATCTAGTAGAGAATCAACATTTAGTAGATACAATTTTTTCTCTATGCATTTGTGCCTGAGAACCCATTTATCATCACAATTGTAACAAAGACTTTTTTCATAATGTGCACACATTTCATCTCCTATAAGACATTTTATGGGGTTTTAATTGTGTGGGGTTGTTGGAAAGAGGGTTTGGAGGGTGCCAAATTAGAAGTGTGATGCTAGGAAGTGATTTTTTCTTTATCAAGCTTGGCGAGACCCAAGGCTACCATCATGGTCTGAGGTTGGAACATCTTGACCTCAGAGCAGATGGGCTCTTTGAGGCCACTAATAAAAAAAATCTTGAATAATTCATCTGATGACCCTTCAATGTGATTAGCCAACTTTTCAAATTTAATTTGATAATCATGAATGGTGCCTATCTAACAAATTTTGGTGAAGGTTCCCATAAAATCCTTGAATGTTGAGGGACCAAACCTATCCAAGAATAGGGATGCAAAGGTTGTCTAATTAGGTTCAATATGGTATTTGAGATACCAACGATACCATTGGAGTGCCTCTAGTTCCAAGTGGAAGGAAACAATTGGGACTTTGTTGATGTGATAAGTATTATTAAGGTTAAAGTATTGATCGGCATGATAGATCCAACCTATCAGGTGTATACCATTGAACTTGGGAAAGTCCAGTTTAGGACCACAAGGTAGGTGGGTGGATGAAAAGGTACTATCAAAAGAAGACTCCTATAATTTTTTAAGCAAAAGGGCATGGGTGTCATTCACTCCATGCACCATACTAGCTAAGTCAGTGACCCAGGTCATCAAAGCTATAATTTCTTCATCCATGAGCTTGGTGCCTATACGTGTGACTACAACTTATGATTTTTTTAAATTTATTTATTTATATTTTTTCAATGGGTGGGGAAACCAAAAGTTAAGACACGTTTAGTAAGGAAATTTTGTTATTTGGATAAAATCAGGAGGGGTAAAGGTACCTTTACTAATTTTTTTGCATAGTAGGAGTATGATTGACAAAGATGAGGGGGTAATTTTGGAATGGAAAATGGAAAAAAAATGAAAAATTTAGCAAAGAAGGATGAATAAGTAGAAAAGGGAGATGAACACTGTGTAAAATGTTTGAGGGAAATGGACAAAAAATGAAGAAGTTATGAGAAAACCCAAAAAAAAGGAAAAAATGAGATTTACAAAAATTTAAGTAAAATCATAATATGCAAGGAAAAAAAAAGTGGAGAATTTAATTTTAGGTGTCCTAATAACTTTTGAGAAGCAACAGGGCTACAGATAGGGAGATATTGCCAAAAATGAAAATTTCTAACACTTTCCTATTGAGGTTTATAGTTTCAAGGATGATTTGTTGTAGAAAGATGGGTTTGGTACGCTAGTGTAGTTAAACATGGGTGCTTGTGGGATAATTTCTCTACACACTCATCATTTGTAGTGTAGCCTTCCTTGAGCTTGAAATTTTTATGCCTGGCACTTCACATGAAACAAAAAATATTCAAGCAGGCCTTAGTGTACTAATTTATCTAATTAAATATTTCCAATGTTCTAGAGGGCATCTTGGAGAGCATAATAAAATATAGTGTAATTCATCCATTCAGTTCACTCCTTACCGATCACTTCTACACCACAGGTTATTTTTCTACTATGTCTAGTAGAAATAGCTCCCAAGTTTGAGTGACTGCCTAAGGTTTTTTTTTTTATAAATATCTCTAGCTACCAATGCAATCTGAGTGATTATTGCTCTCTAGAAAAAAAATTGTCCATGGATTTACCTCTTAATGACAACTCTTGGTTTTCCTCATAGGTGTAAACTACTCAATCAAGAAGGGATCATTACCCATTTCATTGTTAGGTCCTCTCAATGGGATAACTACTTTGGGGTTCCTGTGATACTCCTTAATGAATTTTAGGGATTTCACCCAAGCACTTTTTATGTGGATAGGTTTTACCCTGATTTGAATTAGATGATAAAATCTAAAGTAGAATAAAATCAAAATGTGATAGAGCAAAAAATCATGATCTTTGATGATGACCTATTGCTAAAATTAAACTACAGATCTAGATTGTCACATGGAAGGGTTGGGAATGGATATGTTACCACTTTCTAATCACCAAGGTCCAATAATAGTAAAGTGAGAGAATACGGTGGGTAGTAGATAGAAAAAAATTCTCCTTGGAAAGTGCTTTGATACTAGATGTGAGTATCCTTCCTAAAAAAATTAGCATATAATCATAAATACATAAAATAAACTATGACAATTTAGTAATATATTGAATGAAATAAACATAACTAAATTACAATAGCAAAATTACAAACTCATTAGCCTCTTCAAGGGGTAATCTCACTTGAGCAATCTCAATTCAATACAATTTGTGGATGCCTTCATACTAGACTGAGCTCCTATTTGATGTAATCTATCACTAAATAACTACTACTCCTCACAAATGTGGGATTAGTAACTACTATTAAACTATTACATTCTACTATTATAATGGGCTTGAGGGATGACTTACAAAGCATATGCATATATAGCCTTTTATTAAATAAACAAACTACAAATAGATGGTTAGGATGAAGGATCCTAACAACTTATTAGGGGTCTATTTTAGTGGCATATGAAGTGTTCCTACCATGTGTCAAGTTTGAAAGTGTTCCTATTGTAGAATAAAATTGCACCTTGTGAGAGAGTTCTTCAAGCTCTCTCACTCCTGGCTACCAAATGGGATCAACCCCAAGTTGTGGGTATCCTATGATGGGGTTGAACCTTTAGATAAGGTTGGTTCCTCTTGGTAGCTCACCTAAATAACTAATTTTGCTTGGAAAAGAGACAATAGGGTTACAAGGAATGACTAAAATCAAAAATAAAGTGATGGACCAAGCTTAAAGACACTCAAAATTGCATGAAACTAATAATAAGGCAGCTCAAAGATAACCCTCACTCACACAATCTCTCAAACTGGTCATTTTTCATCAATATTTTTAAAACTACGCCCACCAGGCAAGAAGTGAAGTATTTAGGAGTATAAAACTCACATTATACCTTCACTAATGACCAAAAAAGCACAAGTTTAGACTTGAAATAATGATGGAATAATTTCAAAAAGGAAGGAAATAAGGACAATTACTGAGGAAGAACACCTCTCCATAAAGCAATCATACACATATTGATTAGATCACTATATTAAAGTAAGAGATAGGCAAAATAAGTTTTGTATTACTTCAAAAGGTTATTTTAAAAAAAATTCATAGGGTTTTTCTTTTTCAAATGAGAGTATATCTTACAAATGGGGAAGAAAATGGAGATATAGGAGAAAGGGAAGAGAGAGGAGAAGAAAGCTCTTAGAATTCAATAAATATCACTCAACCACCTTCCATGGAGTTTGAAAAACAATCTGATTAATTAAGTATTGATCCTTTCTTAGAAAATTAACCTCCAAAGGTCAAAATGGCCTTCAAGCTCTTGCATTGGCCTAAAAAGGCACTAGAAGACCAAAAAAAATGAATAAGATGATGTCACACTCCACTAACTTTGAGAAAAGTCTTCAAAGTTATAAAAGCATCATTAAATGCTCAAAGTTGATCAACTCCCCAAGCTCCTCCACTTGACCTCTATTCCCTATTCCACTTGGCTTATATAAGGATTTAAAACATCCATATCATCCCTATGAGGAATAAAATGAATATTTAGGCCACCTTTAAGACCTGAAATAAAGGTAGAAATCTCCATTAAACCTACAACCATTCACAAATTATCAAAAAACTTGGGTTTTTGATCTTTTAGACCAGAAAGTCACCCTATAAACCCATGATAAGAGTTTTAAGTGCCATATAATGGTGTTTTAGGTCCCATTAGGCCTCTTACATGCATTTATACCATTTTTTTCTTTGAAGATCTAAAAAATAGGCATTTTAGGCCTCTTAGGCACCCAAACATGATAAATTATGAAAAAATAGGTTATACATGATATTTAGAGAGTCTTATACATGATAAAGTGGTTTCCAAGTGATTATAATTCATTTCATAGGCCTATGAGTTTAAAAACCCAAAACTAGTCAAAATAGGGTCTTTGGTAGCTCAAATAGGTCTACCTTCTTGATGATTGTTCATAAAATATAGGCATCCATTCCATAAATTATTATCATTAATCTTTATCTGATATACACACTAAAATTTCCTAAAAATATTTGGCTCCCATGTGGAAGGTGTGCAAAGATACATACATAAAAGGTTTGATTGTGGGGTTATACATGCATTCTAGACTTGCTTGTAGTCTTAATGATTTTTTGTAAACCTCATACAATAAAACAATATAAATACATAACTTATTTTAATTAAATAGGGATACTCAAAACATACTAAAATCATTTGGCCCAATTCCTTGTGTGTTGAAAGATATGAACATCTGAAGAGGGGCTTGAACTAGGTGTCATAGACTTGAAAAATTCAAATTTCTCCTTGAGAGTGAAATTGAGAATATAATTTACGTTTATTTTCTTTAAAACTTTTTTGACCTTATACACCTCAATAAATCGCATGATACTTTAGAAACGTTTGAAATAAGCAAAAAATTTAGACTTATGCACATAGGCCTATGTTTTGCATCCTTTAACAAGCCCTCAAGGGCATCCTTGTGTGAAAAAAGAGTTTGTATACTATAATAATATGTATTAATACTTTTAAATACCTTTAAACTCTCCTAAAAATTCAACAAACTTCTATCATACTTGTACTTTTCAAAAAGCTTCTAAGCTCCAATGATGGTTGTCAACAGACAAGTAGATGGATGTGATAATAAAATGGATACTTCCAATATGTATGTGGATTAAATAATATTATATATTCTTATAAACACTAATTAACATCAATATTACCAATTTTCATAGCTAAATATCACCTATAGAGACTTGCAGATGATTTTTTCTCAAAATTTACTAGTGGGCTACCCACGTGCATGATTGATTATGAATGCAAGAGGTATGTGCTAAAAAATGAGAAATTAAATCAATGTTTGGAACCTAATTATTATTTATTAAAATTTATATGTTCATATATATCCCTTTTACCTAATTTGAGAGCTTGAATCCACCTGTAGTTGCTGTAAAAACACCAATCTCTCCAAAATTATCAAAGGTTGCTTGAGTTTTCATGGAGAGTGCCTCTGGTATGAGATAAAAAATATATATTTACCTTGTTATACATTAAAAATTGAATATATTTATGGATATATTAGGTCACAATGACCCTCTATACCAAGTTTAGAAGACAGATTACCTGTATAGCACATTTAAACCTTCAATTTCCTTAAATTTGCCCTCAAGCTAGGACAGTGATTATATTTTCCAATTTTTAAATCCATTAGAAAATGAATTGGAATCTTAGTGTTTTGAAGTGTGATTATATCATTATTGAGAGATATTTTAGCATATCCATCTAGATAAACAACCTTGTAACCTTTATGAGGAGACCAATCCTTCCATACACAACTCACTAGGCCTATTGGCTATAGGGTCATGATCTTAATATTGAGTATTGTCATCTCATAATGCATGATATTTTCAAGACCTCATGAAACTTTACTTAAATTAATTAACTCCATAAACCAACCTCTAACTTTTGAACTCACACTCGTACTCTACCTCAAAATCAACTTTGACCCCATGTCACTGTTTAAGCCAAATGAGGGTGGCTATAGGTGTATATTCTATTTCTTCTTGAGGATTCTTGGAGATTTTGAAAACCAATCCCATATTGGTTTTCTATATGGTGTCTTATTTGATCTTTTATAACCTCTTAAATAATAACTCTATCCTCTTGTTGGTGTATAAGCTTGAGTGATCTAAGGTGATGCCCTTGGTTGTAGGTATCACCTTCTATTATTCTCCCTCATAGCTTCTTCATTGATGATTTGGATAAATTTAATCTCCTCATAATGACAAAAACCCTATATCTTCATCAATATCAGTCTTGATGCTAACCTTCTCACTAGGTGGCTATAGGTGTTTAGTAGCCATATGATTGTTCACTCTATGTTTAGAATTTCATCTCCCACATACCTAACTTCCTTGATAAACTTTATTGACTATAGATTTAATTATAATCAATTTTCCTTAAACAAACTTGTTATCCTTCATTAGTGTTGAAACTAAAAATGCCCCTTAAATAGGCTTGCAAGTGCTTTGAGAAGGTCTTGATTGACTATGAAATTTGTCCCTTGTACGGATCTAGTGTAAGCTTTAGCTCTTGAAACATACAAATATGCCTCTTATCATTTCACTCAAATTCCCTCACTTTATTTTGAAAAATTCACTGAACTCCACTTTCTCCTCTTACTTTGTAGCCACTTTTTAGTGTTTTCTTGATTGTATGGATAAACTAAAATGAGTTATACAAATCTAAGGCTCAATCTCATAACCCTCTATATTCTTTTAGGTCTCTATAAAGTTTAAATATCTAACTCCTTGTATAGTAGGTACTTTATTTGTTAGCATCCTTCTAATTAGGCCTCTTAAACCCTATCACACTTACCTAGACCTCAAATATGTAATATACCATACGGTATAAAATCAAAACCTTGTTATTCTATTTAGACGTGATAAAATAGACCTAATTACAATTTTTTATGATTTTTCACTTGTTAAAATAAGAGATATAGGGTTTTTTGGTTGCAAACCCTAGCTAAAACAAATATGCAGGCCTATACTGGCTAAGAGGCTTTGAAATTACTTTATTGAGTTTTAAGACATTTATAATGGAACAAAAACTTGTTCTATGTCTATCTTAACCTCATATATCTTTCTAAAAAGGTTATAACCATTAACAATCTTCATATGTCTTAAACTGAGCAAAACTCAAAACTCTGCACCTTCTTTACAAGACTGTGTAATAATATGCAAGGTTTAATATCCATTTATTTAGTTATAGATGCTTTTGCACCAGAAATTACCTCTACAAGGTCTATCTTACTCTCTTCCATCTATCCAAACCATTTATAGACCTTATTCAATCCAAACTCTTTCTTATTCTTCACACGAGCTTCTCTTCCCCTTATGATATGGAGTATACTTTGAGAAAACCCTTTATAGATGTAAAACCAATTCCTATATTGGTTTTCCATTTATTCATTGTATTCCCCTTGGTCACAAACCTTGAATTACTTATACTTGGTCTTCACCAACCTAGTTTTCAATGCACTCATAGCCATTACTAATTTTGCTCTTACTAGCTATAGATGGTGATTTTAGGTGATAGGTGGTGATTTTAGGTGATAGGTGGTGTTTTTGAATTGAAGTGAATACCTCAAAAATAATTCTCTAAGTATTTTAGATGATTTATATTCTTTTAACTCCTTCACAAAGCTCTAAAGACCTATCAACTATCTCCTATCTCCACCTTATTCACATATCACAAACTTAGGCCAAAAATATGGCTATAGGTCATCATTATGAGGTAAAAGATTGAGTTAAAGCCTATTATTAGACCTAAAATTAGTGTCTTTTATATTTAATTATGTATTTATTCATTAGTAACCACCTCTTATTATCCTAAAGAAACCTTTTTGATCCACAAACTTGAAATAGATAACAATCATCTCTTTCCCACCTAACATAATCTCATGATGATAAAATTGAATGAGCTAACTATAGGTGTTTGTATTGAAGCCCTTTATTGAGTTAAGTAACCATTTATCCATGAATAACCCTATTTATACTTCCTTGAACACTTGCTTCTTTCATGAGAACCCTATACACCCTCTTCAATCCTATGGTAAAACTTACCACTATTTGAGTCCCAAAAGGATGTCAATAGATGGCCATTTTGACTATGAGAGATGTGATTTATCTAATGCAATGTCTTTGAGCCCTTTTTAATGTCACTAAATCTCCAATAATATTTTCATAATATCCATGGTAGCATTTCTATCATATAAGTGGCTTAGGCTTGATATTTTTTATTTACTCTACTTGTACCTTCATTGGTCAAACTGTCTAGGTCTACTCAGGCCTATTGTAAGTGTTATTTATGGTATCTAGGCATGTTCATGTAGTGGACTACTTACACAAGGTATACATAGGCATTAATTTTCTTCTTTATATCTTGATTTCCTTGAGTAATCATCCTTGATAAAGGTTCCATAAACTCCTTCTACTAAGTACATCAGAACCTCTCCTCAACTTCACCCCACTAACTGAGCTAAAATCAATGGTTGTAGGTGACTAATTAGACATAATATTATGTGATATGTAGGGTTGGATGACCCCAAGATATAATTGGTTTCTTTGTCTTTACTAATTTTCAATTGAATATAATCAACTCCCATCCTCTTACCAATTACCTCTGAATCCACCTTGGATTTACATTTTAGTTCACCTCTACTTCACTTGCTCAGAACTAACAAAGATGGTTGTAGGTGACTATCTTAGCCTTGAATGAGATAGTGATATATAGTAATTTAGTGAAGACTATATATTTAATTTAATCTACCTTACTATCTACTCCAAGTTACTTCACTATTCTTAACTCCATGACTACATGACACCCCTTCTATCCTTCTTCATATTAATATCACAGTCTTATCTGGTCTTAACACTACTGTAAGTGCTTATTGGATTGAGTTTCAAACTTAAAGAGAAGGTGAAACATTTAAATTATTGATATCATTGATTAATTTTTAGAGTGACTTCATATACCTAATGCACCTATCAATCACCTTGATTTTAATTCTTCACTTCAAAACTCAGTCATTAAGAGGCTTGAGCTTTCACATTGTATAGACTGTAGCATAGTACAACATGATGTGATAATTTTTCAAGTTTTAAGGATAACTCATGATGTGAATTAGAGTTTGATAATTTAATTCAGCTTGTATACCTCCTCTACTCACCATGACCTTAGTTTGTAAGATATCCCTTTACCATTTCCATCCTTAAGAGCATCTTCTACACTCAACTATAGGTGATGATTTTCACCATTATATGGACTAAATATTTGAGAGACTGATCTTTAATATGTACATGTATTAAACCTTATTTACTCAATTTTTTTTAAACTCATGATTTTGGCTTACTATATTTATTGAGTGGAGAAGAAAATAAGAAACATCAATTACCTTAATCTTCACAAAACAACCTTAACAAATGCTAGTAAGAGGAAACAAAGTTGTTTATCCCTTTCAACTTGACTCCCAAGACTGATTTTGCACTAAGATGGCATTATTCCTTTAGGAATTATTTAATATTCCTTTAATTTGGGTCATTTAACCTCTATGATATGGATCTCCATGACTAATCAATATCATCTACATCTTGTAGTGAAGCTTAGACTATTGTAAGTGCTTATTGGCTCATTGACAAAATTTGATAACAACCTATTGTCTCTTCTCTCTCATTCATAAATAATATTTTTCTATATGAAATTGAACTTTAATGAAATTTTGAAACATGAATCCAATTATCAAACCCTAATGAATCTCATAACACATGTCCTCTTATATATAAAAAGTGTATAGACTGTGCACTTCTTTACAAGCCTGTGCATTGAGAATTGAGTCTCTTGATGATATTATATAGTTCTGACACGTTTTGTAAGTGTGTATTATCCTTCTCCTACCTCTCCATATCTTTAATACATTCTTGGCATATATTTATGTTTATGAATGTAGGTTGGTAAGCTTATAGGCCTATTGGTGCTTAAAGCTCTTCATGAAACTTGCTCAAGATATAGATTTAGACCATTATTTTCATTCCTGAATAATCCCAATAGTCCAATGATGTTTCCTTATTTTCACTATGATCCTTACTTCAATTAAAACCTAACATGATGTCTAGACTTGGATAAGATCATTCAAGTACCATACAAGCTCTCCATGAGAAGCAAACATATGAAGAAGGATGCATCTTTCAAGAAAACCTATGAATTCCATGACTTTTAAGGATAATATATGGTTAATGGAAGATTATATATGATTTATGTAGGGTTGGAAATCTCTGAGAGTTACCACCATGAAGAGAAAGCAATATTTGTATCAGAATTCATCAAAATAACCTATACACCAAGAACTTATGATTTCAAGTGTGTCATCCTTATGAAGATGAATTATCCAATGAAACCACCATGAAAGATAAATAAAATAATTTTATAAAACATAATAAAAATAATTATTATCCATGATATCTTGAAGTAATGAAATAAAAGAAAACCTAGACCCTATCTAGATGAATAAACCATTTAGACACCCATGCACTATTAGTGATTATTCATAAAGATGGGGAGATTAACCAGACAACCAATTACACAAAGTGGAAGGAAACTAGGTTCCCTATCACTTCCAAAAATATTATGTCCCAACTATCTCTCTCCTAATCATACCAAGTGGAAACCTGAGGCTTTCCTAGAGCTATCCAAGACTGTCCAAAATGGTTTTTCCCTATCATGAAGAACAAGAAGCCTACCTATGTAATCCAACAATTGGGAAATATTTTTTATGATTTAAATGAACTTTCATTCCTTATGAAAACCTTGTAAATTTATTGAACCTCCATCAATGGTTGAAAACTTATTTCTTGCCTAGTTTGAAGCTAAAAAGTTTTCCTTACCTATGCTAGTTATTGTGCTTGGATATGATTTTAGAGGCCTGAGTGAAGATATTATGGGAACCATGTATTCTTGAATATGATATATGAGCCCTTTTATTAATTAAAACTTTTAAAAACTTATTTAGCCAAAGCTCTAAAAGGCTCAAAAATGCAGATTTTGCTCTCAAACTCATCTCCTCCACTCCAAATGACTTGAAATGGCCTTGAACATGTATAAATAGGTGGGAAATTCAATAAAGAGGTGGAAAGAAATCAAAACCAATTTAACTTCTCCAAAAGTCACTTTTTCACTTAAGAATTTCTATTTAGAAGGTCTTTAAGTCATCTAATGCACTTTTGAAGGTATTTTGGGCAAATTAGCTTCTCTAGACATAATTTTTGACCCATTAAAATATCTAAGACTTTTTAAAAACATAATTATTATATTTAAACTCTCAAACACCCTAAAAATTAGCTAGATCCTTCACTTACAGTTCAAGACCCATTTTTAGGCCTTCTCCTTAAATCTCCAAATTCACCTTAAAACTTGCTTAAAGTGTTTAAAAATCTTTCAAGGGACATGAGTTAGGTCATGAGGTTTGTTTTATCTTTACACCATTGTATCATCCAATACACAAGGACTCTGCACATCTCCTCACACCATACCAAGACCTTCAAGGATACTACACTACATCATCAAGTCAAGACTAGAAAGAGATTAATCATGGGGGTAAAAGATCACTGAATGGTCTAAGAGAATGCCTTGATCCATCTAGGCAATATTTTGGTATGTTGGCCAATAATTACAAGGAGATCAAAGGGTCATGTGTACTAATGAAGGCCTAATTGAATTAGGTCTCCTTAAGGCCTAAAAGAGGTTTTGGTATTTTATGTTGAGGATAAACTAATGTAATGATTGATATATGTATGAAACATTTTATAAGACCTATTGAAATGGTAATCCAACTATTCAAGTGTGTATGGCCAACCAATATGGATATGAGCAAGAGGCTTATATAAATACAAGGTAGTTTTAGACCTATTTGAGTGTATGAGAGTATGCAAATGAGATAGCACATTGTGAGTATAAGGAAGTCTTGTATACCATCAAAGGAGTGTAGAGGATCTATAATGAAGATCTAAAAGTGTGCTTACATATGAAAATTAAGGTCATATGACCTAATCAGTCTTGAAGATACTTAATTGGGTGAAGAGGCCTAGAAGGCAGTTTGAAAGGGATAAAAGTGTGAAGAGATGAAGAGGTGGTCATCATCAATTGGTTTAGCAATAAGGTGTTCTAAATGTGATCAAAAAAATTAGATGGTTGAGTTGGTGTTGAGTCATCTAGGGGGTTGGTGCCTCCTTACAAGTGGGTGCTTGGTAAATCTTAGTCAATTAAGTACTTGGCTAATTAGGGTTAGTGCTCTATGTGAAGTTAGTTCTGAACTAAACTTGGTTTTTATCTTATAGGAATATAGTCCATTTGAAGATATCTATGGGTTTTCTTCCCCTTTAGGGTTTCCCATATATATGATGTGTTCTTATGTTTCATTCTTATGTGGATAAATGTTTATGATTGCTATGTGTGTGTGTGTGTGTGTGTGTTTACTTGAATGATTCATGGTTGCTTAAAGTTAACTTAAAAGAAATATTTTGAATACTGATTCACCCCCCCTCTCAATTATTTTGCTTCCAACATAATATTTCCACTAAATAAGTTAATAATCTCCCATCAATTCAATCATCCTCCATCATTGATCTCTAACAAATATTAATGTCTCTCATTTATCAAACCAAATTCATAAATGGATCCTTTCACATCTATTTCCCCTAATATTTAATTATATAATGAATTATCATCCAAATACTATTGATCAAATCTTTAAGTCATCAATCTAATCAGTGAAATATCAACATTGCAAGGAAAAGTGTTATCAAATCATTGATGCACCTGAATCCATCCTTTGCAATTATAATCATGTTCAATCTAAGCAACATCCAATATAAAATTATTAAGTGAAGGTATTTTATTTGGCATTTAATTCTCTACTTATTTACTCCACTTTATATAGATCATATGAATTACACTAGAATAGATGATTTAGCATTTCTGTTTAATTTGAATTTTGGCTAACCATATAATACTCTTATTCTTGTGTTATAAAAGTATCTCTTTAGGCTAAGAGTCTTGTATAGTTATACCATGTGTGTGTGTGTGTGTGTGTGTGTGTGTGTGTGTGTGTGTGTGTGTGTGTGTGTGTGTGTGTGTGTGTGTGTGTGTGTGTGTGTGTGTGTGTGTGTGTGTGTGTGTGTGTGTGTGTGTGTGTGTGTGTATAACTATATATTAGTATATACTTGGTCTTATAGTCACTAAAATTAACATTTATTGCTAAAATAATACATTTGTGACCATCCTTTTACACACACTTATCTCATGTTCAATTCTATGGTTCTAAACTATTATTCATATACTTCTATGAATATGATATCTATCCTTAATAAATTATGATAATTAATATTATTATTCCACATTCCAATTATCCTAAACTCACTATTTTATTGATCCACACTTCCAATTTAGATGTACTTGCTCCTCAAACAAGGTTGCTCCTTCAAGATTATCTTGCTCACTAGTAGTGTCTGAATCTTATGGCTTTGAGTTTTTTATTAAAAAATGGATAATTTTTCAAATTAAAATTCACCTAAGAGGTCATTATATATAATTCGAAAGTCTAATTATATAAAATTCATAAAATACCACTATATAAGCACAGTTTCTATTCTCTTAGGAGGACTATCACTTTTACAAATTACCATATTTATTTTAACTATATATTGAGAGGAAAACATATATTCTTATCAATTATTTATCCATAAAACCTAATTAGTACTTCTATAATTCTAAATACACTTCCAAGGTTATATGTAATTTTTTAAGAACACAATTAGATTGCATCAACATTTAACATTACACCAAGATTACACTAGCATATAACATTACACCAATATTTCATACACAACACTGTAGCATGGGAGAATTACATAGAGTTTGATCCCTCTTCATATTATTGATATGTATTAGCTCAACACATGGGGTGTTTAGGTCAAACATAACTTAATCCACTAACCCATTTTTCCCATTTATTTTATTTACTCCTCATGGTCTATTGAGCTAGGATTCCAAGTGAAGAAGAAGGCATACACCATATTACATAGTGAATCAAACATATTTGATCATGCACACATGATTTATGAGTGAAGATGCACCAATCCAAATTTACACATAAATCTAAAACCATATCACATACTAGCATGCCATATAAACACCAATGTATGTTGGCCATATCTAATTAGCATGGCCTTATCCCAAGCTGATGTGAATCATTATTCCTAATTCATAATATTTTAGCATGCCTTATTTCTAGCTAAGTTATTTCTATTTGGTGCTTCCCTTTTTAGTATATTTTTAAAAATACTAAGTTTTAAATTAGTTTGTGTGATTTATGCCATATTTTATGTAGTCTAATTTTACATAATAATATTTCATAATCAGGATTTAATATCTATTTATCACAATTTTTGATAAAATATTTTGGTGAACCCAATTTATTATTAAATATTTAAAAACCCTAGTTTTCCGTAGAATTACCTTATTTCAATTTTAGTGTTTGTATTAGGGTTTTAGGTTGTTGATTTTCTAATTTTCATACTAATCATGATAATAATGACTAAATCTATTTATCATTTCTTAATTCTACTTTTTTTAGTATTATTTTCTTGTATTTTATATATAGTATGTAAAATCTTTAATTTTCATGTAATTACATGGATACATAATTTAGATCAAAATAAAAACTCTAATATAGACCAAGACCTTAATAATGCACCATTCAATGATGGTTATTGTTACATGGTTCAGTTTTACTTTCCACCTATTAGTACTAAACATCAAAGGGATAAATCTCTTCATTTCATTCCTACTTTCTATAGACCTCTTAATTACCATGGCTATCATCCTACCTCTACTATTCTCCCCAATCTTATAGTAAATCTTGTGGTCCATGTTGTTATCGCTAAAAGTGGTCGAGAGTGATATCATGCATGATAGGGTGCAAGAAATCAAGTAATTAATATTATTGATGAACTTAATACCAAACCATAAAATATATTGATCTTAAATTTTCTCCAATAGTCAAATATGTACAATAATATTTTATATGTGACATTACATGACACTATTATTCTATAAAATGTTGAACCAAATTATTAGAATAATTTATTTTGGTTATAACTATGTAACATATTTGGGATCAAAATTGATGACATGGGTTTTAAGTGACTCTAAAATGGATATATATTATGTTTAACCAAATTATGTTTCTTCCATCATTAACACACTATGATGGATAAAAGAGTTTATATATTTTGAAAAGGAAGATATACCACCACAACACATCATTAAACAATATTTACCTTTATACATTCAAATCATAATTGATGACATGGGTGTTAAGTTAATCTTAGTTGATAATGTTTTTGGATTGAATATTTTAAATATTTATTTCATTCCATTACTAAATATAGATTCTAAAAAATTATATTATTCAGATATGAATATTAGAAGTTTTGATATATTCCTCATAAGGTATTAAAAAAGATAACCTTGAATCTCACTTTGGGTCCTATAACTATTGCTACAACATGTGAAGTTAGGCCCAATTATCTTAATTACAACATTTTGATTAGAATACCTTAGATTCATGATATACAAGTCATCATTTCCACTTTGCATGCATGTGTAAAGTTTACACACACACACACACACACACACACACACACACACACACACACACACACACACACACACACACACACACACACACACGCACGCACACGCACACGCACACGCACACGCACACGCACACGCACACGCACACGCACACGCACACGCACACGCACACGCACACGCACACGCACACGCACACGCACACGCACACGCACACGCACACGCACACGCACACGCACACGCACACGCACACGCACACGCACACGCGCACGCACGCACGCACACACACACACACACACACACACACACACACACACACACACACACACACACACACACACACACACACACACACACACACACACCATATGGATCATGAACCATTTAAATATTGTCAAGAAATTGAATCTTCAAAAAACTATGTTGCTACAACCTACTATTCACAATTCTATAGTGAATCCTATAGTTACATAGGAAGTATATTAATCTAACAATACAAATAAACAATAATATGAATTTGGATAATGTATTTATAAATATAGGTTATAAAGGATAGGCACTAGGAAAACATACACATAGAATTATTCATCCTATTGAGGCATCTACTCATAAAATCAAACATGGATTTAGTTATACCAATCATCTGAGAAATTCAAAGTTTTTTATATCTACCAATGAACCTATAATTTAATGCAAATATATTCAATAGTATAAATACTTAGTCAATAATATATCTACATTATTAGTTGTATATCTAAATATTATTGAAGGTTAACTATATATTTTGACACTAGATGAATTTTCTAATGACAAGTACCTACTAGATTATTTAGGAGCATATGAGGATCTCCCTTCTTTATATCATAATAATATGTTTCCTCATTCCACAAATGTTCATGCATATTTTGGTGAGTCTGATAGTTCATATAATGTTGTACAAGCTAATGGTTTTGATACAATTCCTACTACACCTTATATCAAATATATATATATATATATATATATACACACACATATAAATGAAGAGATAATTGAGTTTAATTATGGAATAGATATAGATCCCAAAAACATACTTTTGGATGTTACACTTTAAAATGATGGGGATAAATCAATAAGACAATAATTACATTATTTCCATGATATATTTGCTTGGGCATACTCGAATGTGCCAGGAATTGAGCATTCAATTCAATCCATCTAATAAAACTTTACTCATACACCAAACTATTTAAACATAAAATAATCAAAAGTTATCCAAAATTTGTGTTACTAGTTAAGGAAAAGATTCAAATATTACTCAATTCAGGTTTCATTTGACCTGTAGACTATATAGAATGGGTGTCTAATGTTGTACTAGTAGTGAATCCTAATGGGAAAATTCAATGTTGTTCAGACTTCAGAGATTTAAATAAGTCTTATCCTAAATATGATTTCACACTAGCCAATTTTTTAATGATTATTTATTCCACAACAAGATATGAAATGATATCATTCATCAAGATGCCTTACTGGTTATTATCAAATCATTAATGTTGATGAAGATCAAGATAAAACATAATTTATCACACCATGGGGTACCTTTTGTTATATAATGATGCACTTTGGATTAAAAAATGTTGTGGACACATATCAATTAACCATGGCACATATTTTTCATGATCTCATTCACAAGATAGTATATGATTATGTGGATGATTCAATTTAAGAATTAAAATAAAGACAATATCATGTAATTGATTTATGACAAATATTTGAGTAGCTATGATAGTATAATGTATGTCTTAATCTAAAGAAGTTTTTTTTAGCATAACATTAAGTAATTTTTTAGGTTTTATTATCTCACAATGAGGTATTGAAGTTGATCCTAAAAAAGTCATTATTATTATTGATATGCCTCCACCTCAAGGGTTGAATCAACTCTAATATTTACAAGGTAAAATTCAAGAGATACTTTACTTTGTATATCAATTAGTATATAAGAAACAATAATTTAAAACATTACTAAAAAAAGATACAAAGTTTGAATGGGACATAAAACGTCAGGAGAGTTTAAATGCACTTTAACAATATTTGTTGAATCCACCTATTCTCATGTATTCAATCCCATTTAGATCACTCTTGTTATAAGTTTCAGATATAAATCATGTAATAATTACTTTGTTATCAAAATATGATGACGATCATAGAGAATAGGCCATATATTATATCAGTTGCACACTTGTTGAATATGACCAAAATTACACCATAATGTAAAAATTCTATTTGGCTCTTGTATTTACTATACAAAATATTCAAGACTACATGATTAATAATGAGACCCAATTTATTAGCAAGGTTGATCTGTTAAAATTTCTCATGTCAAAGCCTCATCTATCAAGACACATAGAAAAATGTGTAATGTTACTCACAGAGTTTGATTTAAAGATTATTTATAAAAACTAGGTAAAAGGCTAAGTTGTCACTAGATATAACACAACTCAGATATAATTTTAGGAATTATTTCACACATCATATAATATTACCAAGGATACATGATGAATTATTTTTAAGGGTTCAAAACGTGCATCAAGTGCAGGGATATGAAGTTTTGTATTACTCTACAATCAGATCCTATACCTTTTGCACATGGATTGGTTTTTTATTTTTTTTAAAAATATCCAATAATATAATGCATTGATCTTAGGAATTTATGCTACTCTAAACTTAAAAATAAAATCTATTAAGATACACAAAGATTCAAAATTAGTTGTAAATCAAGTTACATATGTTTACTAGACAAAAAAAGAGAAGCTATAATCCCATACAAAAATATGGTACAATGTTTACATGCATATTTAAATATTTTTTCAATTGATAATATCCCTTGAAAATATAACCATCATGTATATGCAATTGATAGTGTTGTTTTTGTAGTCCCAATTGACATAAATTAAGATCAAAGAATATTCACTATACATTGTTTATAGAAACTATCAATCTCAAATGCATATTTGGTATCTCTATCAGTTTGGGAAACTATATGTAATACCCACAAGTTAGAATGGTATACTCATATATATAATTTTTTGAATAAATAAGTTGCACTAGATACTTTTATGATAAATGATAAGTTAAAATTATAAAGAGATGTACTTTGATATGTTAATATTGGGGGAGACTTGTTTAAATTAGAATTTTAAATAAAGTTACTCCAATTCTAAACTTTGATGAGGCTAAGATCACAATACAACAGGTCAATGATAGTGAATATGGTAGACATTCTAGTAGAAAATCAATGTCATATAAATTGATTCGACTAGGATACTATTAGCCTGCCATGGATCATGGATGTTAAGAACATGTGAAATTATGTGATAAATTCCAAAGGAACATTAATTTAAAACATGTACCATCACATGAATTACAAACTATCATCTTTCTTTTGCCATGTAGGATTTGGGGGTTTGATCTAGTAGAAAAATAAATACATAATCATTAGGTGGGCATAAATTTATAATTACAACTAATAAATATTTCACCAAATGGGTAGAAACTATAGCTTTATAATTTACTACAGGAGAAGACATATGTAAGTTTCTAATGGTGTATACCATATCTCACTTTGGGATTCCTTCATCTATCATTATCGATAATGGTTCATATTTTAAGAACATGACTACCAATTTTTTTTTCATTAAATATAAAATTTGACATACTTCTCTACTCCTTATTATCCTCAAGGTAAAGGACATGTAGAAGTTACACATAAGAGTATAAATAAAATATTGACCAAGATAGGTACTACATTTGGTGATGATTAGGATAACCAAATAGTTTATGCATTATGGGATTATTGCATGAGCATTCACCCACCTACTTAAGGTACTCCATATTACTTGGTTTATGTCATAAAAGGTGTACTTCCATTAGAATTTGAAATTACATCCTTCAGTATATCATCAAAATGGTTTATAATAGATGATCAATATAGATAAAAACATTTCCATGAGTTAGAAAATTTGGATAACACATGCATAGTGGCATCAAAACATCTCAAAATATATTAAAATCACATTCAAAAGGTATATTAAAAATGAATTCACAATAGAGAGTTTGATTTTGGTGTCTCAATTTTAAATGAAAATCTAAGGAATATTAATGCAAAAGAAGAAACCAAGGGCAAGTTCAAGCCAAATTGGCCGGGTCTATATATGATTACATTTTTTTTCAAAATTTAGATTTTATTGAAGGAAAAATAGTCAAGAATCAAATAACATTATGAATTTACAATGGTTTTCAACTTAAATAATTAATAAATTTCATATATTTAAAAATTATATATATATATATATATATATATTCCATAAAATTCTAAAAACCAAGACCTATGCATGATATGTGTAGTTTATTTACATTAGTTGATTTATGATTCAGTATATGTAGTACTTCTCTATATCTAGTTTTGTATAAAAATGCTTCACATGTGTACATGGGTGATTTTTAGAATATACAAGTTGTCATTTCTAAATGTAGTTGTAAGTGGTGATACTATATTAGATCTAAAAATTGTACATAGACAAAATTGTGCTAACCCAAATAGTAATGCACTAATCTCTTGTATGATTTCATCAGACTTATCATAGTGATCACAGATTCTACTTTATCATAACCAAACTAGTCACATGCCTTATACATCTTGCTTACATCTCAACAAGTTCAATGGGGTCATTTTTTATATAAGTTTTATCATTCTACGACTATCCATATTATTCAAATTACAAATATAATATATTGTGAAAAATATTTACCTATTTTCTCACTCACTTTCACATTGCTATCCTAATGGATACTCGATTTTTTTAATATACTAATGTTACAATATGCTTATGTAGGTCAACTTCACTTATTCATGCATGTTTTATGTGTATTCAACTATTTTGGACTATGGCCATTTGAATATGTCCTTATTTTCTTCTCTAAGCTATATTGTGTGCTTCTATGTGTGTGAGTGACATTTAAAATGTCCCTTATATGCAAACCATTGACATTATTTCATGGTTCATTCATCTTATGTATACTCTTTGTGTGTGTGTGTCCTAGTCATGACTCTTATTTCTGATGGTTTGTTCAATTTATGATGCCATGATAGATATCATGAATCTCTCCCCAAGTAGTTATATTCATTTTCACATACTCAATATTTATCATTTATTCATTGTGTGCCTTATTTCTAACATCTATCTAGACATGACACTATGTATGCTTGGTTCTACATGCATATTACATTACTATATTACCTAGTTTATCTATTATGATGCCATGATATTCAATGTTATAATTATTACTCTAAATCTCAATATTTTATATAACATCATTAAAATAAATTTTTATTTTGAGATAAGTTATTTTACATGCTTAAAAACTAACCTTAAAAGAGAGGGCATACACAATGGTTTGTCTTACAACCTCAGTTGTAATAGTACGTTGCACAAATAGATTTTTTCAGCTTTTTCTTAGTTGATCATAGTTCATACCTAGATTTTACTAATAAAGTAATTTCAGACAAAAACACTCCATTTTGGACAAGGGAATAGGCTAGTCATGTCCAAAATATTTCACTTTCATACTGGAAGTAAAAAATATTTTTTATAATTACACTCAATCAATAGAATAATTTGCAGTGGCTAATTACAAGCAATTTCAAGTTTTATGTACATGTTTAGTACAAATTTTCTTAGTTTGTGGGCATCATACATGATGTGTTCTAGAATTTACACAACTTATACTCAAAAAATCACTTTATGTTACTCATTTATTATAATCAATATACTCAGATGTCATATTGGGGTCATGTACATGGCACATGATTTCTTTCTTGCTCAGTTTTACACCATTTTCCTAGAAGGAATGAAAATTAATGTCATTCTCTATGTTGTATACTCCAAACTCACATCATGCTATTTTCACCATTTTTACATCATAAATGAATTTTATTCTATATGCAATGGTTTATTAAACCTTTTACACTATTTTTTCACCATAATGATTCATTTGAGTTCATATAAGGATTCTAAACCACTCTATCTACCTTGAATTATGTAATGATGGAGTCAAACACACCTTGAGTTATTAAACACTATCTTTCAAATAAATATTATGGTATGCACAATCCAATCCAAGTGTTTCAATGAATAAAATATCCAATAGTTACACCCTCTCTAGTCATAAGTTTTACACTAGAAAACATAATCATTTACATACCCAAATACGTGTTTTCATTCCTTATTATTTGATCTACAAGTTTGTTTGTATTTTGATTTATATTTTATCTTAATAAGGAATTATTTATACGTGTTTCATTACAAGTTATGTGAATCATAGTTCAATGTGTGGCATACATCCAAGCCTACTCAACATATGTGAGATAAAGTATAACTCTCTATCTTTTACTTTGGTAATTTCAATTTTGTTCATGACTAGAATAAAAGGGGATAAATTGTAGTCACTAAAAATAACATTTAATGGTAAAATAATACACTTGTGACCATCATTTTACATGCACTTAGTTCATACTCAATTCCATTGTTCTAAATTATTATTCCTCTACTTATATACAAATGATATCTATCCTTAATAAATTATGATACTTGATATTCATATCACTCATTCCAAGTAGCCTAAAATCACTAGTTGACTGATCCACACTTTCTTTTTAGCTATACATACTCCTAAAATAAGGACACTCCTTATGGACTATCCTACTCTTTAGTAGTGTCTAAATTTATTGACCATGTCCTCTTATCAAACAATGAATAATTTTTCAAAATTGAATTCATCTAATGGGTCCTCCAACACATTTATCAAGTTCCATTTAAGTAAAATTTGAAAATACCACTATATGTTACATCCAAATTCTTGCTAAGAAAATTTACTTAATTATCCATGGATTTTCTATAGCTGTTAATTTGATTTTGACTACTATTTTATTAAGCTATGATTTATATGTTATTATGGTACAGTTGAATATTACTTTGATTATATGATTTCACTACTATGAGTTAGTTTTAGTGTATATTATTTACATTGTGATCATGTTTACTTGTTATTCAACAATATTTTATGATATATGTCATGATGTTATGGACTAATTACCTATTTCTCATGAGTTGGATGCAGGAGAGATTCATCCCTTAGAGCATGGTAGAGGGAGAGAATCATTCGAGAAGGTGACATAGATGGAGATGATGATGGCATGATGAAAGAATGAATATAACCATACACACACCACATTATATAGTATACATTATATACATTGTTTGAATGCTTAATGTACTTATTTTTAGATGCTATTTACATTTAGATAAATGTTTTTACATACTACTTGTGCATTAGTTCTAATTTATGCCTAGGTGGAATTAATTTTGTGTGATTTCATTATGGAAAATTAAATGTGGTTGCAGTTATATATTAGAAGAATATAATTAAATTACATTATTCAATATTTACCTATACCAAGTTAGTAGCAAATAAATTATTTTTTTTATAATTGGTAAATGTATTATATTAAATTATAATTAGAAAATAAAATAAATAAATGAAATAAAATAAATAAAATAATAGTATTGAGTTAATTAAAACTAAAAATATATATAAATAAGTAAAAAGAAAAAGAAAAAGAAAAAGAAAATAAGAAAATAAATAAGGCAGCTTTAGATGAATCGCCATAATCATGCAATCAAAGAAAATAACCAAAAAAAGAGGAAAAGCATACAAGGAAAATCATAGAAATTTAAAGGAGGCACAATGGAGGAGAAGAAAAAATAATAATAAATTAAGAGAAATGCTGAGGAAGGGAGAAAAAGCTAAGAAAAGAAGTCATTCTTAGTTGTGCTATCTTAGTTGGGTGCCATAACAAGGTAGGTGATGTTTTTTAAATTCGTGTGAATCTTTATGTCTTGATCTCTAAAAAAAATGGAGATCTAGTTACATACATAAATCTATATGTATTCAAAATAAATTCTACGTGAAATCACCTACCATGGCACTTAGATAACTCTATATGTACACTAATATATATAAATCTATGTGTGGATTCACTTCATATGGATTAGTGACTTTGTGTTTTGTGCAACGAGTTATTAATATCAATATTTTATGCAGTGAGCTATAGATTATCCTATGATAACTATTTTGATCTGTAACAATTTTCATGCATTGAAAACCAATGTTTCATTATAAACATAGTGATCTAGTATATGAATATCATTGGTATATTCTGGTATTAATATTTCTTGGCTATATACTTATACACATCAATGAATATACATTTCACTTTAATTCATCGATATATTCATCATGTATTCATCAATATACTTATATTCATAGATATAATGTATAGCTATATACTATTATACTTATGTATTGGTAAATAAGCATAATGTATAGATATATACCTTCTATGATATGTGTAGCAATTTAGGTATTATGATAGCTGAACATCATGATGGTGATTTGTGTTCTGTAGCTTGTGTATAATACTTAATGACTAGTGATTTGGTCAAGTATAAAATACAATGAGATTTATAGGTAGGGATCCATATGAGATAAGGAAATATGTGAATTATGATGTATACAAAATGCAGTGGATTGTTATTTGTAAATTATTAGACAATGATGTATATATAGATACATCGATGTCTATTCAACTACAATGATATATATATATATATATATATATATATATATATATATATATATATATATATATATATAATGAATTATAAATAACTTTAGTGATCCACAAATGTAGTATATAATGAATTTTTATATAGGTAGTGATTTACACTAATTAAAGGAATTATTTATTTGTCAAAACTTATGTCAGCATAAATAATATTATTTTCATTTATTATCGCTATCTAACACATAAATACTCAGAAGCTCTTATTTTTATGAAATATATGTTCATAGTTATTGTATTATGATATCATCATCCAACATAAACTATATATCTGTATGGGAAGTTTATACACATTATGGAAAGTTAATCATAGTGATTAATGAAAATTTTATGTATTATAGTTTATCGTATTGTTGTATAAAACTATCAATGAACTATGTGTATATATGTAAACTTCCCAAATTTATGGTTAGTGAAATATAAAATGTGTTAAGAGGTACATATGAATGTTCAATAATGGATGTCAATGCTTCGGCAAAGTAAATATGATACTAACCTTATGAGTTCAAACTTGAATGTTCAAATATATAAATTAATATTGACATATCATATTTCAAAATGTTGATATGAAGATTATGAAGATATATTAGACATTAATTTATATGTTAATGTTCAAAATATGATGTCAATATATTAATTTTAAGGATGAAATTAAAGTTAATACCGAAGTAGTAGTATTAATATATATTAATATTAATATATTATTGAAACTACATTTATTAATTAATTAACATTTAATGTCCGTATACATTTGATTTAGAGTATCTCTTAGAGAGATTAGTGTAATATCTGATGTTCAATAATATATTTGCTTAATTTTATTGAACTAATATATATATATATATATATATATATATATATATATATATATATATATATATATATATATATATATATGAAAAACAAACTATTGAATGCCATAATTATTATGGTAAATACAAGTAGTGATAGCTAATCATTGTATAATTAATTACTATGGTATAAGTATACATCGATGTGATATAAATCATTATGTTATTAGGAATTTTTAAGAAAAGCAATTATATAATAAGATTACAACAAATTATTATTAATGTGGTTTGCCAGTATATTATAATGATCTGAATATTTATTATATTTCATTATACACATATACCTTTGTTAACATAATTGGTTTAGTATATCTTAGACATTGGGGATCCGTATTTTGATTATACCATGCCCAAAATGTTAAACTATTAACCTCTAAATAAATGAATTTTATATTATTCTTATGATACATACATGTTAAATATGTATGTATGTGTGTGTGTGTGTGTATATATATATATATATATATATATATATATATATATATATATGCTAAACCCATGGATTACATTATAATGTGTTAATCACACACACACACACACACACACACACACACACACACACACACACACACACACACATTCAAAATAATGAACATACCTATTTATATAGCATATTGTGGAATTATTATGTCTGGACTAAGTATATGTATAAGTTAGTTATAACATGCAACTAAGTGGAAGTGGATTGTATATGTCACTTTCCCAACAATGAGATATATAGAATATTATTGTTATAAAGAATGATAATACTAAAATGTTATAATGATACTAATACAGTAATGGTTAGGAAAATACACTCGTTATGGTATAACATATACCTTATTAAAGAACCGTTACTCAATATACTATTACCTTAGATGATATCCATGATGTGGTATTAAAGTAAACTATTTATATGATGTTATAACTCAGTATAATCTACCCATTGTAGTAGTATTAATATGTTATATACATTTTTAAAATATTAGGGTGAAAATATATGTAGTTAGAGATAAAAACTATGGTGAATTATTACATTGTTGAATCCCTTATATTATAAATTATCATCAATGTATCTTGTGAACGGTAAGTTATAATGGTTGTTTAAATCATATGAAGTTAATGTATAGAGTTTTAGATGACTATTGACATCTACAATATTTATATCTTGTTAGAAATAAATCTTCATGTGGATTTAAGTATGCATATAAATATATAACATACATGAGTATATTGGGCCATATGTCTATACTTATAGCTAAACGAATGGTTAAAATAAGTCATAAGGTTTCCTAGGGTCCAAAAACTATAACCATATGAAAACTCTCCTAGAAATGGAATGAGTTGATTAAATAAAAAATTATATTATAACTAGTTTATGAGTTATATGATTCTCTGCAAAAATTATGATTGAATGCTTGAAAGTAAGTAGTGTGTACATGATGGATTGTGTTATTAATTCTTTTACTATATATTTGAATCTACTTATATAGATTATATTATGTATCCTAAACATAGTATATATTCAATTGGTATAAAATATACTTGCTTGCTTATTATTTAGAATTATGAGACATTTGATTCTTAAAATTGTAAGATTGGTTGTTCGCAATTGAGTAGTTGTGCTCATGAACAATGAACTATGATATTATGGGATGTCATAGAGTGTATCATATTTGAAAATTACTTATAATAATTATAAAATTGCAGTCTAAATGTATGTTATACCTACGTGGTGCAAAATTTATTTGTTATGTCTATTAGAAATGATAATGTGGAGATTCATTCATACATTTGACAGACTAAATGTATACATTTTGATTATTCTTATGTTTAGCATGTTTTAATGCTTATTATTAGGAAGTAATATTTATGAATTTTTTGGTTATATATGTTAACCAAATCTCACACTATTGGTACTGAGTAAGTACTGAAACAAACTTCACTAGCTTATGAGTATCACCAATGTTAGATGAAGGTAATCCGATCAAGTGGTGTGTATGAAATTGTCTGATCATAGAGATCAATAACTATTGAAAATTTTATCCAAAGTAATGTTAGACATTATAATTTCATATGTATGATTTACATGTTTATGCCATATCATGTTAGAATGAATTTATTTATGGTACACTATATGTTCTTAGAAATCATACATCACATGGGTACTAGCTTGCATCTCTAGATTCCTACAATGTCACTATCTACTCATCCATGAAGGGAGGGCCATTCTTTGATGGGAGATTATATATGGGATTGATGGTCCATGGTTGGTATGGCAAAGTGCGTAGATGATGCCCTCCCTCCCCACATTAGTAATTATTTAGAGATGACACTTGAGATTGACATAGATACTAGAGTTTGGGGAATTCATATTCCATGGAGCCTTGTATCTAGTACATTATATTGTATTTATTATTATTGAGATATTAATCTAATAAGATGTAATTATTTTCTTATTGTGCATCAAAAATAGTGGTTTTATAATCATACGAACCATGGATGGACATCTATAAATACTTTCTATATTTTGTTATGTTTTGTTTCATATGATGCTAGTGATCAATAACAGGTAGTTGTTACATCCTTATATTATAGTTAAGATACTTAGTGTTTTTTTATATGGATCACTAATTAGATTTTCATGGTCAAATATAAAAAAATTATACATTGATTAAATTTAAAAAATCACATTTCTATAAGTCAAACCCAGTGAGTTTGTTTCATGTGGTATAAAAGTTATGGCTTGAACTCTAGGACCTAATGAGTCCACTAACATTTTGATATCCTTCTATATACCAGAAAGGAGAATGGTGAAAACTAGAGTATCTAGTCAGGGTTATTTAAATGTCAATGATAGTAACCCTCCATTTTATCCCAACAGATTTACCATTGAGAAAAAAATTAAGTTGGATTAGATTCTCTTAGCCATGAACAAAATTAGGGATCAAAATTCTACCCTGGAGTAGGTTGTTCATGTCCATGAAGAGGAAGAATACTAGGATGAACTTGAAGAGCATCCCATTGAGCATACATCCCATGATGACCCCAAGTTGATCCATTTTTGATCTTATGTTGGTCTAATAGGTGTTTTATAAGTGTAAGAGGTCATAAATAGTCCATTTGTGGAGTCTAGAGTGTCTAATGGGGTATAAAATTTGAATTACTCATTTTCCTACAAAAAATGCCTTTTTAAAAATTTGAATGTTGTAAGCCATTTCTAAGGATTTGATGTATATTTTGATAATGGAAAGATGTGTCAAGTGTGTTAAGAGGTTTAGACAATATTTAAAGGTTACTAGGTGGTTGATAGCCTATAATTATGGTTCAACATGTCATGTAAGTGAATATCAAGAAAATGTGATGTTGCAAGTAATATCTACATGGGGAAGCACTCCAAGATTCAGTTATTTACCTCTATTAGGAGTCTTGAGTTAGTTTTGGATAGGAAGATAGTTGATCTCACTAGAAGGGATGAGGAGAATGTAATTTTGAACAAAACTAGTATTTAGAGAATAAGGGGAATTTGAATGGAGAACCCCTGTTTGGAATGAAATTACAGACCTTTGTGTTGAAGGTCATTATTGTTAATGTAAATTTCTTGTGATTTTGAATGAAAGATTGGAATGTGAAAATTGTTTCTAGTATGAAGGGAAGTTAATAAATGTATGTTTTCAAAAGGACAAAATCTTGGTATGTTGAAAGATCAATGGATACTCAAGGATTTATCCTGTTCTAGTCAGGGAACATTCAAAACTTGTAATAGTGATTTCTGACTATATACATGTATATTCACACAAATATAATGATTAATTAGTATTTGATAATAATTAAAAATGTTATTTTAAGGATTTTTTGAATGTGTGTGAAGTTATATTTTCAAGGGTGACAAATAAATCATTTGGTAATCATAAAGATGAAGGATGTAGGCCCCTGTATTGGGTTGATTTGTTTGATAATTGATAGTGTGATGCAATCTATGTGATGCAAAAGATGAGTGTGGAAGGTTAAGGTAGATATGTTAAAACAAGAATGAAGGTGTATAATTAAATTTACAAACCCCATGCAATAAGATAAAGTGTGAAATTGATGTGATGTTTAGACGTAGTTATTACTAAACCCTATATACCTATAGTTGCATGTTGTAATAGTGGACAGTGGGTAGGATTCTTGAATAGAAAAGGTTAAATAATTGGTTAGAAAGTTTTGATATATGATCCTAAACCTGTTATGATAGTGACTAGATGTTATGAGTTTCAAGTTTGCCAAAGGAATCTATGAGTACAAGTACATGCAAATCTGACCCTATTTTTGTGAGACAAACTTTGGCAAAAAAACTGAGAAAATGAGTTCTTAAATGACAAAGATTAAAGTAACAAGTTGTTATGATAAATATATGTTTGATTAAATAATCTTGATCCTTTTAGGAGTTGTTTTAATCTTAGTATAGATAGGAAACCTAAAAAGAGTTCAAAACCCTTGTCACGGATCTATACATGGTCTCTTTTCTTGTATAGTTAAGTGGATATTGAGGTGGAAACCTATAACAAAAGATTGGTGAAGGAATAAATTGGTTGTAAAAGAAGCACATAGTCCATACAGACTTAACAAAACCATTTGTAATATTTCAAATCATTTCTAGTACCCATAGTGGTAATTTATAGCCTCTCAAGTCTGACTGAGATAAGCTAAACCCTAAACTATGGTTTGGAAGGTTTAAGCATTTCCAACCATTGAAAAATTATATATTTTTTAATTTGGCCTCTTGCAATTTAATATAGGTGAATCACACAAATTCAAGCATGTACGAAGTCAATAGTATGGTTTGAAGTAGACCAAGTTAGAAAAAGGGGGGAATTAGGCCTAAAAGGGCTAATCTGAGACCTAGAAAGGATCAATAAGATTATCAAAATAATGATTCAATGCATGAAACTTTATAATTAGTTGGTTTTGGATAAAGGGTAGCTAAATTGGTATTTATTTTTGTTTTGTACTACCGTACATGTATGTAATTGTAATATAACTCATCAAAAAGGGCTATAAGGACTGTATAAAAAGAGGGTAGAGTTGTGTAATGAGAGGTAATTGATGGTTGGAGAGTGTATAGTTTGAACAAAGGTTATTTGATGACTATGATGGGCATGGTTTAGGTTATTTCAAAGTAATAAAATAGGTAATGAACTCATTGAACCACAAACCAAGTCAAGAAATTGGATTAAAATAAGGATAAAGATGTTTTCTTTGTACATGCTTTGCATCATTTTGGTATCAGAGCTTAGGGAAAGATTTTGTGGAATTTTGAAAGGATTAATAATGTATTGTGAAGTACATTATAGGATAGGTGATCAAAGACAATGTTCCATGGAGAGAGAAAGTAGAGAAGATGATGATATGGTCAATTAGATGGTAGACCAGGTGAACCAATGGATTATTCCATTGATAATGAGAATGAAGGCCATAGAGGATACTCTCAAGAGGAGAGAAGAAAGAGAATATATGAATCAAGGTGAGGTAGCACCTTTCCAGGAAAGGATGGTTGATAGAGAAAATAGAGAGGTGGTTCAAGAGAGACTACATGAACATGTAACATTAGGACAAGATGGCATGGGGAAGCACCATGCAAGAGAGATTAGATCAGTAGCATATGATATAATGAGAAGAGATGAGGGTCCATTAAGATAAGGACCAATGCAAATATTCTAAGGGAAATGTTGGATTTGCCACATAAATGGACATAGGTAGTAGAGTGTCCAAGAGGTATGAACAATAGTATGTAATAATAGGGAGTGACAGAGATGAATGAGGAAAGATAACATGACAATAATGAGTCATTTTTCATGAGGAGAGTCTTAATGTAGTAGAAACAAAACATGGAACTAGTCCAAATAAGGAGCTTGTTTAAAAGCAGATGTAAATCCCATGCTAAGGTATGTAATTTGGTTATTAATGATGGTAATACTAATAATATATTTTCATTAGATATGGTGTAAAAGTTGAGGTTAAAAAGATACCACATCCATAGCCACATATGGTTGCATAGGTTCAGAGAGGGCACCATATTCTGGTAAGTGAACAAAGTTGGGTTGAGATTTAGATAAGTGGATATAGAGATAGTGTATTATGTGATATTATGCCTATAGACATGTGTCATGTGTTGCTAGGTAGGCTATGGCAATATGATAGACATGCCATACATGATGGGAAGGAAAATACATATGCTATTAAGAAATATGGAGAGGTATATGTACTATTACCCTTGAAAGGTGAAGAGGGAAGAAAAGATGAAAGATTTATGATGATGACACAGTGTTAGAATCAAGCTATGGAAGGTTTAGGATTAGTCAAGGTACCAAAGGGAGAAAATAAAGTGAATAGTGAGATAACACATGAATGCAAGCATGGTAGCCAAGGATGTGAGACATAGGACAATAAAATAGAGTTTGACATAATAGCTGAGATGGAAAGGAGATGGTTTGGATATGACACCAAACAAGTAAATAATATGGAGGATGAATTTACCAATAAGGAGGCAACCCATGAGGAAGCCATGAAGGCTTTGAATATTATTTCTAATATTTTTATTTGTGGAAAAATTGTAGGTATAGAGCAGGCATCAAAAGAAGGTATTGTTAAATGTTTAAAAGATAATGATAAACAAGAGAAGGATGTCCAAGAGATGGACAATGAATAGTAGTCCCATGAAAGAAATCAATAAGTAAAGATAATTCAAGAGAGTAAGTAGCCCATGGATATGTAGGAGTTAGAGATCATTCATGAAGATGATGAGGTACAACAAACTAAGCATGTATATGAGTATGAGGTATGCAAGGATAAAACACAAGTGGTGCATGATATAGAATGGGTAGCATAAGGAGTAATAGTGAAGGAATAAGAATGCATATTAGTAGCAGTGGTTGATAATGGATTGAAGTATAAGGTGGATCAGATTGAAGAAGAGAAAGAATGGAAGACACCTTGATGGCAAAAGGAAGTTGGCAATAGACATGTTTTATTTAACATTATTATTTTATGTGTAGGTATGAAGGTGAAGCAGAAGAGACCTAGATGTGGTTCCCAAGAGCATGTGCACCTTTTTGAGAGGAAATTAGAGGTAGATAACTTCATGAGGATTTAAATGCATGCAGGCAACAACATATACCAAGTGAATGATTTAATACAAGTGGCAAAGATTCCTTAACTTGGTAGTATAATGCAGGGGCATCCCATAATCACCACAAGTTGATCCATTTTTCGTCTTAGGTTGGTATAATAGCTATTTTATAAGTGTAAGAGGTCATATATAGTTCATTTGTGGAGTCTAAAGTGTCTAATGGGGCATAAAATTTGAATTACTCATTTTCCCAACAAAAGTGTCTTTTTGAAAATTTAAATGTTATAAGGCATTTCTAAGGATTTTGATGTATGTTTTGATAATGGAAAGATGTATCAAGTGTGTTAAGAATTTTAGATAATATTTAAGGGTTACTAGGTGGTTGATAGCCTATAGTTTTTATTCAATATGTCATGTAAGTGAATATCAAGAAAATGTGATGTTGCAAGTAATCTCTATGTGGGGAATCACTCCAAGATTCAGTTATTTGCCTCTATTAGGATTCTTAAGTTAGTTTTGGATAGGGATATAGTTGATCTCATTTTAAGGGATGAGGAGAATGTAATTTTGAACAAAACTAGTATGTAAATAAGAAGTGAAATTTGAATGGAAAACCCCTGTTTGGAATGAAATTGTAAACCTCCATGTTGAAGGTCATTATTGATATTACAAATTGCTTGTGATTGTGGATGAAATATTAGAATGTGAAAATATTTTATTGTATGAAGGGAAGTTAATAAATGTATTTTTGAAAAAGGATGAAATCTTGGTATGTTGAAATATAAATGGACACTCAAGGAGTTATCTTGTTTGGATAGGGAACATTTAAAACTTGTAATGGTGATTTATAATTGTATATAGGCATAATCATGCATAAAGAATCATTAATTAATATTTGATAATAATTAAAAAAATTAAATATTTTTTGAATGTGTGTGAATTTATAGTTTCAAGGGTGACAAATAAATCATTTTGTAATCATAGATATGAAGGATGCAGGGCCCTGTGTTGGGTTGATTTGTTTGACAATTGACAATGTGATGCAAAGGATGGGTGTGGAAGGTTAAGGTAGATATGTTAAAACAAGAATAAATGTATATAATTTAATTTAAAAACCCCATGCAGTAAGATAAAGTGTGAAATTGATGTGATGTTCAGACAGAGTTATTACTAAACCCTGTATACTTGTAGTTGCATGTTGTAATAGTGGATAGTGTGTATAATTCTTGAATAGACAAGGTTAAAGAATTGATTGGAAGTTGTGATATATTCTCCTAAATATATTTTTATATTGAGTATAGGTTATGAGTTTCAAGTTTGATAAAGGAATCTATGAGTATAGGTACATGCAAATCTGACCCTATTTTTTTGAGACAAACTTTGGCAAAAAAATTAAGAAAATGAGTTCTTGAATGAATAAGATTAAAGTAACAAGATTTTATGCCAAAGAGATGTTTGAGTAAATAATATTGAGTTTTTTAGGATTTTTTTAAACCCTTGTATAGATAGGAAACCTAATAAGAGTTCAAAACCCTTATCACATATCTTTAGATGGTCTCTTTTCTTGCATAGTTAAGCGGATATTGAGGTGGAAACCTATAAAAAAAGGATTAGTAAAGGAATCCATTGGTTTTAAAATAATAAAAAAGTACATACAGACCTAAATAACCATTTGGAAGCTTTGAAATCATTCATAGCACTCATAGTGGCAATTTGTAGCCTCTCAGGTCTGACTAAGATAAGTTAAACCCTAAACTAGGGTTTGGAAGGTTTAAGAATTTCCAACCATTGAAAAATTATAAAATTTTGTAGTTTGGTCTCTTGAAATTTAATATAGGTTAATCACATAAATTCAAGTGTGTATAGAGTCAATAGTATGTTCTAAATTAGGCTGAGTTAGAAAAAGGGGGAAATAGGCCTAAAAAGGCTAATCTAAGACTTAGGATCAAAAAGATTATTAAAACAATGAGTCAATGCATGAAACTTTATAATTAGTTGGTTTTGGATAAAGGGTATATGAATTGGTATTTATTTTTATTTTATACTACCTTACATGTATGGAATTTAAATAAAACTCATTAAGAAGGGCTATAAGGATTGTATGAGAGGAGGGCAAAGTTGTGAAATGAGAGGTAATTAATGCTTGGAAAGTGTATAGGTTTAACAAAGGTTGCTTGATAACTGTGATGAGCATGGTTTAGGTGATTTTGAAGTAATAAAATAGGTAATGAACTCATTGAACCACAAACCAAGTCAATAAAATTGGTTAATCCAAGGATAAAGATGTTTTCTTTGTACATGCTCTACATCAAAAACCCTTACGATGCAAGAGTATAGGTAGTATTGTATTAGTTAAGTGAAGTGTCTTTTGGACTTATAGTGATTTAGTGTAAAATCACGCTACACCATGATTAGAGTTGTGAGATTTAGTAGATCTTCATGTATGGTTTGATGACTATTATAGGTAATAGTTGATTTCATGAAATGTTGTGTGGTACATTGAGTGTGTACTCTTAGGAATAGTTTTACCCTCTTTGAGCTATTAAATAATTGGTTTATCGAGTGTCTCAATGGTTATGGTTTTATATGATGTTTGGTTAGGTGAGTGCATAGAATAGTTCATGAGTCATGATCAAGATATTCCTACAATATTTTTGATCACTTAGATTGAACACCTCGAGAATGATTACATCCTTATATGGTAATCAAGTCACCTCTACCACTTGTGTTTTATTGTGAATATTCAAAAATCATGGGATGAATCTCATTTAAAAATATTTTCATCTTAGATAGATTTTTGTGTCTAATGTATATTAATCCTAGGGGAGGGAATATTAAAAGACCACTTATGGATTGGCACCACCTAGTACGATGGAAATTATCTTATAGTGGAGTGTATTTATCTTTGTTGGGGATTATTATGAGTTATGAGTTTGCTTAGGGATTAACACGCCATATGTTTATGTGGATTAGTAAGAGGTGTCATCTCATATAGCTATAATAGAGGTGAGTTATTACTCTCTCGCACTCTTTTAAATTCATTATAATCCCACTAAGTAGATTCATATTTTTTTGATGTTGATTAAATGTTCCCTTAAATGGAAACTTGATTCTAAAAATTTGTTTTGACAATTATTCCCTAGAGTTTGTGGGTTATGTCTTCTACTTCTTGTTGAAACATAAGTAGCATAAATGGAATGGATTGATGAATCTATATGGTTAATATTTTTCCTTCTGATTATGGAAATAGGTTATGATAATACACTTACATGTTTGGTAAGTGTGTAATGATTTTGTTAACTTAGGTTGTGATGCATTATTCATTCCATGTGAGGTTATTTAAGAGTCTTGTTATTGAGATGCCAGTTCACTACTTTCCACTTATGTCCTTTAGAGTCACACTTTCCAATGTTACTTTATCTAAACGTGTGAACTCTACACATGTGGAATGGTGAATCTTGAATTACTATTGATTCTAGATTAATATTTATAAGTTTATTATAATCATTATTTTATGATTCACCCTTGATTAGATGGTATTATTCTTATCTTGCTTAAAAACATGTTTATTTGATGAGACATTTGTATACACATAATATTTTAAAACTCTTATTGATTACTAACACTTCGTATCTTGTAAGAACCTCTCAAGTCTCAATATATATAAGTGCATGCCTTAAGGGGTGTACTGGGAAAGGGGTGGGTAGAGAATCAATGCTTCATAAGATTTTTGTTCATTTTTCCACTTGCCATCCACACACTTGTCTCCTAAAACCTTGAACACTAAGATTAATTCTCTCTTTTCTATCCATTCCAATCATTGTCATGCTTTATTCCTTCATTTCTTACCTTATTACCCTTTTGACCTATTTATAAAACTAGGTTGACTTGGTTGACCTAGTGTGTTTTGGGGACACTTTGGCTCTTTTGGTTTGTTAGCATCCCAATCGACCTAGCACAAACCTAATGAGTTAGCCCAAAAATGTGCTAGGTTGACCTGGTCGACCCAGCACAACCAACATGTCCAAATTTTTTTAGAAAAGATACTACTATATATACAAGGTCATTCCCTACCATTTTAGAAGGGAGTGAAGAATTAAGTGCATAAGTGTGAATGAACATCTACTTATTGACCATTCTACTTGAGGAATAAAGCTTTATGGTTCAATACTTTCTTTAGAGCTCTAATATTGTCTTGTGGAGAAGTATTTTAGATGCTTATGTAGACCATGTAGCCTAGAGATAATTTATCCTGGTTATATTTACAACCACAATAATCTCTTGAAAAGCACCTTGGCCAAGGGAGAGATTGAGGTTTGACAAGTTCATCTTCAAAGGTAAGTATTCCTAGCTTTATTTCTCCTTTGTAAGAGTAGATAGATAATGCAGTATGTATTCATATCTTCCATATATTAGGATTCCATATATGTTGACATAAGTATATGTATCTTATGCATGTTTAGTTTAGTTATTTATTTGTTTTGTTCTAACCCACACTTTGTGCCATAAACTTTGGTGTGCACTAGATTAGTTTACTTTTATTGTTATTAGAATAGTTTACTTTCTTGTTTATTAGCATAAGTGAAATATCAAATCATAGGAATATTTTAGGTTTGATGTGTGATTGTGTTAGACTATAGGCTTTAGAACCCTTCCTAGCATGATATGTTATGACAAGTGATACAAGTGATTCCCTAATCGACTCTAGTAGATCCCCATATTGGTCATGCTCATGCTTAACAAGTGTATACACAATTAGAAGTGTAGGTGTGCTCTATCTCATCTAATCTAGGATTAATTCATGTACATCATGAAATTTTGATTGCATACATTTTGGTGAACATGACATGAATCAAACCCTTGTAAGATTATTTCACTTTTTTTTCATTTATTTCATCATTTATATCATATATCTTGACACAATAATTCAATTATGTTAACCCAATTATTTTTATTTATGTGCAAGAATAGGCAACTAGATCAATTAACTTGACCCAATGTAAGTTTTTTACATTTTTTTTAGACTTTCAGTTTAGCCTACTAGGTTGACCAGGTCGACCTAGTACATTTTCAACCACTTTGCAATAAGTTTCTATACAACTTGATTGATTAGCTTGACCAAGAACAAGTTTTAGTTTTACAGACTTCTAGATTAGCCCAATAGGTCAACTAGCTTAACCTAGTGCATTTTTAGACATCCTGTTCAACCTATTAGGTTGACCAAGTTGACCTAGTGCATTTTCAACACTTTTTCGAGTAACTTGACCTAGTTTATAGGTTTTTTATAGTATACTCCAAGGCTCTTGATCATTAATCTCCTTCATTTTCACCTCTAAATTATCAACTTCAATCTTTATTCTCTCTCTTTTGGTTTTGTACTTTCATTTCAAGTTTGCAGTCTTCAAACACTACTCTTACACAACCAACTAGATCGACCTAGTTTTGTGTTTTTTATGCTATCTGAAATAACTAGGTCAACTTGGTCAACCTAGTAGGTTTTTCAAACCCTATCTTCAATAGTACTAGCTCAACCCTATCGACCTAGTTCTGTATGTCTTACATATAGTGTTTTCACTATACCTAGTTTCAAAGTTTAAATTCACCTTGTATGTTAATTACATCTTTTATTTCAATTGTTTTCATGCTTAAAATAGTTCACATAGTATAATTAGGAGGTTTTAATTAAATTTTTGTTTTCACTATTTCTATTTTATGCACACATCGCCAAATCATATAACATCAATAAGGATTTTAACATTTTGACTACCTAGGCCAACCTACTTCGATTTCATCACCAAGGGGGAAGCCAACTTGATGTTTTTCTCAAATATAAAGAATGGTTAATGGTATATTTTGTCTAAGCACCTAACACCCTTAACATTGTGGTGTGTGAAGTGAGGGGGTAGGCCTCAATACCAAGCCTGTATCATGGCCACTATAGTCCCTTTCATCTTAAACTCACCTAAAACCATCCATAGATTGCTATCTAGTTACTTACTTACATCCAACTCCCTAACATTTAAAATTATTATTAATAATCTAATTAATATTCTAGGTTGACCAATTAGTTAGCTTTACTTTCCAAGTTGTCTGCTTGTTCTTTACATAATAATGTGTGAAAGAACTTGTATTGGCCAGCATTGGTATAAGGTTTTGATTTGTGTGCATCAATTAGATTGGCCAATGTCAATTCAATTAATTGTCTATTTGATTTCAAAATTTACTTTCTTATATCAATTGCAAACTATCTTATTTCATTTCACAAACTTATTATCAACTCTTTCCCTTAATCTTGTTTACTACACTAGGTCGACCCTATCGACATAGCATCTTTTTTAGACCTTATACACTACACTAGGTTGACCTAGTTGACTTATCACTATTTATAGGCTTTTACCCCTTTTTCTTAGTCTCTATTCTCTATATTAGGTCAATCTTGTGGACCTTGGATAGTTTCATAGTCCTTGTTTTTGCACTAGGTCGACCAAGTCAACCTAGTTCTATTATATTCACTTTATGATTTTTTTGCTTTCTCATATTGCCTCTTCTCCTTTTATCATGGAATATCTATTTGGTGACAACACTAAAGTTTAGTCAATAGACATGATGGAGTTTACCAATCCTAATAGGGTCTCCCATAGATAAAGTAGGGTTCCTTTCGAGAATACTAGTAATGTTCATATTACAACCCATACAACAAAACCCTCCTCTTCTCTTAGAGGATTAGCATGAGGTAGAGTATACTCTTGAAATTATTTTATTTATCATGGAATTACCTCAACATAGAGGGAAGGATCCTTCCACTATTTATAACCTCATGATTAGTCATCAAGTTAAATAACCTCATTATCCTACTACTTTCTCAACTAGATATAAGGGTACCAATTTCTTGGCTTCTCAACCTCTTCCTTCAATCTTGACTCCTTTTTATGCCATGACATCTTATTTAAATTCTTCTAACTCCATGCTTAGTATCTCAACTAACATGGTTGGTTCTACATCTAGTGGGCCTCTCATAAGACCCACTATCCTTAATCCTTTCAATAGTTAATTATTTGCTACCCAAGGCACTCATGCTTCTAGTGCTTCTTCTTCTTAACCATTTACTAGTACATCTTTTGCTTCATAAGAAAAAATTTCCACTAGTGCCTCAAATTATCAAAGATCTTCTCAAGCTCATATCAACACTAATAGTGGTACCCAAGCCACTAGTACCAATGTAAACACCAATACTACTTTTTCTAATATTACTAATCAAACTCATCAGCTATTATTACAAACTCTAAATAAAATGAACACATTCCAAGCTCATAATACAAATCAAATGATGTGAATACAAAACCACCTTCTTAATCTTCAATCCAATTCTCAACTAATAACTTGGGGCACACAAACAAAGTGTTCCTCCTCCCCCTCTTAAATATTCTCAAGCAAATCTCATTCCTCAACCTCCTTTAGTCAATAAAGTTATCCAACACTTACAAAATGAACTTATTACTACTCGAATTACTAACATTAACATTATAGATATAACAACTACGATCTCTTATAATTGATCAACCAATCCCACCCTTCATCTTAAGACATTTGGAAATATTTATAAAGATTAGGTCAAATTAAACACCTTTGTTACTACCAAACTCCTTGCCAAAACCTTCACAGGTGATGCATTAGATTGGTATAATCAACTTTGATCTCATTCCATTACTAGTTTGGAATATTTAGTAAATGTTGTAATATAAGAATTACAAACTAATGATCTTATTGGAAGCAATTTGGCCCATTTCATCAATTTAAAATAAAACAAAAATGAAACTACCGAAGACTTTTTTAAGTGATGGAAGACTTTGTCAAACAAGTGTGAACATAACATGGCCAATGATAATCTATTTCATCTCTTTACCAATGCTTTTTATCCTAAATTACAATATCGAGTCTGTGCCCTCTCTCTATGTACCTTGGAAGAGGCCATTAACCAAGCTAAATGACAATATTTCCTTATGCATCAATTCAAGCCACCCCAACCTTCCATGGGTCCTCATCTGTTACTTAAAAATAAAAATTGTAATATTATTAATGATGGTATTATTTATTCATATGATACCATTCACAATGTTCAAGTTATTTTTCCTACCCCTTCTTGAGAACCAACTAATTATCAATAATAAACTAATATTCATTTCTTTTCAAAAAATAACATTAATGTTCATAAACCCATTTCCTTAGATAAATTTCTTAAGCATCTACATAGGCCTCTTCCTCAAGAGATTGACCCTACTCATCCTATGAAAACCTGGCATGATCCTAGCAAGTTTTGTTGGTTTCATGCTAGTTGGGGTCACTCTCACGAGACCTATAGATAACTTCATAATTTAACTATTGATTTTCTTCTTGGCCCTAATTTTGATCATGATTATATCACTCATAAGTTTCAACAAGCTTATGAAATTGCTTTCAAGGACTACAAAACTCATGATAAAACTCAAGCCTTAAATTAAGCAAACACTCATTCAACTATCTATAAAGATCTTTTACCTAATCATCAACCTATTCAAGAAAACCAAGACAATCCCATTCCTTCTACCAATAATGTAGAAAGTCTTGTTGAACCAACTTCCAAAGATAATGTGGTTAGCATTACTAATATGTGAAGGGTGGTGTATTTCATCAATTCTCAACCTATCTACACCCCACCTCCTTCTCAAACATACCATGTTATCCAAAATTCTTCTCTGAATCATTTGAATGAGTTGGGCTAAGAAGGTCTTATAACCTTTGATGATAGTCTATTTTATGTTTCTCCCTTGGATAACACATCAATTCTATTTCTACCATTCTTCCATCATCTTCTAATACCAATGATAATCAATCTTCCAATGATAATCAACCTTCTATTGACACTTATTCCAAACTTTAAGATCAATATAAACCAACTACTTTTTCATCACCAAATGATTTACAAATTTCTTCTAAACCTTTTCATTCTTATCAACACAAGTTTCAATGTTCTTTAGCTCCTTCTTCTAAATATCTCTTTAACAATTACAGACATTTATCTAATAATATTCTCATGGGTTAAGATGACTGAGATCCCATTGTGAAACTCACTAATCTCCTATCTCAAATTCCATTTCTTGAGCTTATGAAGACCTCTCCCCATCATAAAAGCTATCTTATGCAACTAGTATTTGAGATGAATGTCCCTCATCCTCCCTTAGTAGGATGGGAGGTAGCCTTATCTGGTTTTTAGGATAGTATCTTAAAATAATGTGAAGAGATGTCCATCAATGTTGATGAAACTATCGACACTTCTCTTTCTTTGAAATTTCCCATCGCATTTATGATTCTTGATGAGATTCTACTTCATGCAGATGATCTTCCCTTATTTATTAGCATCCAAATAGGTGATGTCCAATTCAAATGAGCATTGATTAACAAGGGTTTTGGCACTTGCATTGTTTCTCTTGATTTCATTAAGACCCTTGGATAATCAGAATGCAATCTTAAGTATACACATAACACCTATCAAGGATAGGATAGAAGGAAAATTCCTCCTCTTAGGTGTGTGTGGCTTCCCATTATTGTCCCACCTATCACCATTCATGTATAAGTAATGATATTTAACTTTCCCCTTTCTTATAACATCTTACTTGGTAGGCTGTGGACTCATCGTATGTGAGCTATCAATTCTTCTGCTTGCCAATGCATTAAATTCCCTCATAATGAAAGCATTTACAATATCCAAGGAGATACTAACCATTGTAATTTTAAAAAATTCCAGGATCATTGTGTGTTTAATATTCATACTCTTGATCCTTTACCTAGCATTCCATTCCATGAGTCTGAACATTTAAATTTTCCATTCAACTCAACCAGAGGTTACAATGGGCATCTTGAGCTCATTGGTAGCATTCCTTCCAACCTTTTAGACTCTAATGATGATGAGCCTTATGAGATTAACTTAAAGATCAAAAATTCCAATTTCATGCCTCATCTCTTCTCGTAACTTCCTTCTTCCTTGTAACCTCATTCACACAAACTTCTTTGTGATGGCATTCCCATAGTCTTATCCAAGACTTGCCATTCTATTCACCATGCTTCTTTTGATGACAAAGTTATTCCAACTTTTGTCAATAATCTTAATATGTTGGATTATGATGGTGGTTATTATTTAAATGATCCTTTATTAGGTGGTCTTATCTAAGCCCATGATGTTATGATTGTTCATTATCATTCTTATTTACTTGAGTCTTTTCATGCATCTTCTCATGTTCCAAAATTTATAGTTCCTAATTCTTGAATTTTTCCTCTTTATCATAGAGTATAGATTGCACTGATACCTCCAATTTTTTAGGAGCCCCATAGGACTATGCTCATAGATCATGCTATGACCAAACCTTACCATTTTCATAGGTTCCCTGTTTCCCATCATTGGTTCACCCCTAATGTTAGTGTAACCCTCCTTAGACCTTCTATTGATCCTACCCATCCCACAATGGAACCTATATCAGAACCAATTATTATTTCTACTTCTACTATTATCGAGCCTACTCTTACTTCTTCCACTACTACTCCTATTACATCTTCTCTCATGAGTTTTTATCCTAAAAATACTCATAAGCGTATATATTACTTCCATGGGATAGATAATCACTCTCTACCCATTATCATAAGTTGAGACAATATATTGATACCTTACATCCTTGTTCCCCATCAATAGACACTACCTTTGCTCCTCCAAAGATCCTTGCTGAATATATACCTAAGAATGGTGAGAGGTATTGTCTATGGCACTAATGTAGCACACATCACATTAATCATCATCGTAATTTTCAATAAAATCTTAAGGATTATCTTATAGCTATTCATAAACCTTATACCATTCTTCCCATAAGTCATTCTCACAAGAAGTCTCCCCCTTCTTCTCCCATAGCTGCACCTTTTATGTTCTTTCACCACCTTCTATACCTCCACCTATGGTTCTTTTTCCACCCATGGACCCTCCTTCACCCATAGACCCTTATCTACTAATGATTCTTGCATCTTCCATAGATCCCATTCCCACACATTCTCCTTACCATCCTTAGCCCAATATCCCTCAACACAATCCAATGAGTATTCATACTTTTTTAGTTGAAGAGATTAGAAAATAAGTATTTGCCTAGTATTCAATAAAAATTGATGAAACATTAGCATCAATTTGTATTCAACTTCATATATATTTATTTGATGTCTTGGATAATGTGTGTGGATATATTTACCAATTTTTATGAGCACATGCATAGTGATTTCTCATTTATATTTGGATTGGATGTGTGCTCCAATATTATTTCTATTTTTGATTATAACGTTTGACACTGTGTCAAATTATGTCCTATCTTATATCATATTTCTCCTTATTATTGTACTATAGTTAGATTATGTTTTTGTTTTACATTTCACATATGCTTGTTTTTTCCTTATCATTGCTAGTTTCCACTTATCATTACTTTATTTTCCTTTAGATTTTTTCTCAAAAATCTTCCCTTGTATCTTCATGATTATTTGCTTTCTTATATTTATTTTTCATAGATAGTGGTCATGGTGACTTGGTTATATCTATCATGCTCCCTTTGGTTATTATCTCCTTTTATCATGTGATCATTTAGTAAAAAATCTTTCTAATTACTATTTCCATTTACCGGTCTACCTTTGGATCTCCTTTTTCCTTCTTCATATTTTCCAAACTAAGCATATACATGGTTGAGACTTGAGATCACATAATTATTCATTATCAAGCCTAAGTTTCCTAGTCAGTATTTTGTCTTGGGTTACTTAGCTTCCTTTAGCCTTAGCCTACAACTCATTCATGTGTATCATTATCTATCTCATGATTGGTCATTCCAAATACATATGGAGAAGGAATATCAAAAAAAAAGATTTCAAAATAAAGTTAAAAACCAAATATTTTAAACAAAAGGTAATGATATCCAAAGGTAAAAATATTCTTAAAAGTGTAATCACACTAAAAGACGTGATTCAAAGCACATATTCTTCTAGTGGAAGCTCAAACTCCATAATTGGCCCCATAGTAGAGCTGAGGTCCTTTGGGGTGTGGTAGGCCAGTAGATTAGAAGAGGGGAATAAAAAAATATTTTAATGCTACATAATTTCTCATGCAAGTACTCAATCTTCGTAGTAGATCAATAGCTATATAAGGGGTCCTAAGGAGAGGGGAACACGTCATGGGGAGGTAGGTCCATTTTAATTATTCTTATACTAATATACCTTCATGAGTTGATCTTAGTAGCACACTTATCTACCTAAAAAGATTTGTGTCTATATGGAATAGGTTTCCTTTGTACATAGACAACCACTAGTCACTTAATGTCTTCTCATCTTCTTAGTATGCCTCTTAGCTCCTAAGGTATTCTCATAAGATGCCTCAGTCTTTGATTTTTACACTCCATTTTTCATTCACTTTCCCCATATTTCCTCTTGGGAAATATTTTTTTCCTTTCTAATCACTCTACATGGGATTTTATTTGTGAGTTTCTTTGTAAGACTATAGATAGGACCTGACATCCCTCACAAATTACCACCTTTTCTATCTTATTACCCGCACCCTTGATTTACCATTAATAATCCTTATACTTACTAGTGTTGATTTGGTACCCCTTGGGTTTTATTTTGTGATTTGTAGTGTAAGACCATGGATAGGACCTAGCACTACTCAAAAAACAAAACAAAAATTCTAATAAACAAGTCACCATCCAAATTACATGTGTCTAGTAAGAGATATTATTTGATTGATTATGAGGTTACACGCCATTTGACATACTTCCCATCTTGATATTTTATATGTTTTATGCTTACTTCATTGTTATTTCACCTTTTATTTTCTTATTTTCTAAGTGCATGTAAGATTACAACCATTTCTTGAATTTCTCATACTTCCCAGCTTGAATTAGTCTGATAAATTTAAGACCAAGTTTTTGTAAATTTTGTTTTTCTTTTGTTCTTCCCATTGTGACATAGTATAATTTATTAACTTAATTTTGATTTGTTTTTATTACCATTTTTGCCCTTTTACATACCTTCCATTTTATTAAATTGTTTGTCATACTTCCCAACGTGATATTTAGTATGATTTTATTTGTTTTAATTTGGTGCAAAAATATATTACATTGGTTTAAAATCAAATCCCCCTTTACCATCTTATTTTCCATTTTATTGGATTTTTATATTTAGTCATTTTTTGTTATTACACATTTCCCAAATTGAACTAGTGTGTAGTAAATTTTTTGATTGATTATGTTTTTCCAAGTTTTTTCACCTATTTTTTTTAACCATGCATGTGTTTTCTATAATGATAGAAAATAAAACATGACACATAGATTTCCTATATCATATACAACAAAGCTAAATACATGTGGTAGAAAGAAATATATCTAAAGCATCAACAACCTCAACCATAATTTACAAATACAACCATCATAAAGACAACATACACAACCAACACCAATAATCCAAAATGATAAATCATATATACATCTAAAGAGTTTGATAAAACATATATAATTATATATAATTCCTTAGCACTAGGGATAAGCTCCATCATATCTATCTCATGGCCTAGTCAGACTGCTTGTTGAGGCCTCAATCTGACTCCAAATGGTATGCTATAATGAGGTAGTCTAAGATCTCAATCCCTATACCTATACGTTTCCCTATTTATGTGATATATACACCTATGCCTATACCAGCTCAGTCTGGGTCACCACATGTGCCCACATTAGTTGGGTATACATCACTGTATATGCCTACATCATATGTGTCATTATCTCCAAATTCATAGCTCTCTCATAAGATAGGTCTTGTTAGGCCTACCTCTCCCCTACACCCATCTCTACTAGTATTTGTACCCTCTCTCTACATTTGTATCTACCTCTTAGTCTCTCTTATTAGTCTAAACCAATTCACTTGAGTTGGGGTAGATGGTACACTTAGATCTTCCAGTGTCATGGGGTTGTATGGTTGTAAATTCTCATTTATGACATCATGGAGTTCTCCCCTAAATATGGACCCCCATATATCCTCCTCATCCTTAGGTACACTTGAAAAATCACACCAAATGGATATTAGATCACTATCATATCTCACAATATCTATCAATCTACTAAATAAAAAATTAAAGACATAATTCAACCATCTTCATACATAGATATGTCTTAGCTCCTATAGTCTTACCATCCATGTGACCACCTAGCATAGTCTTCCCATATGTATGGCCTCTTAATACCTCCTCTATAGGTTGCCTCAACTCAAAATTGACTACCATGGCTCGCATTCATCTCAACCTATAACTAAGTGGTTTTTCTCTCATCTATCTCTCCTTTGGCTCCTCTATTGACTCACCAAGGATGATGATGGTCTCCACTCTCTCCTTCGACCTTCATTAATGTTATGTCCTTAGTGACCATAGCTTATCTTTTTATGGATATGGTGGTGGTACATCTGGTATCTCTACCTCTACCTCCACCTCCTCCTGCTCTGACCCTCATCATGCTTGACTAGTCCATGATTGCTCCTAACATGACCTCAATGTTTATCTCACTATTAGTGGTCTGAGTCCCCTCTTCCCTTGTGGCTCTCTCACATGCCAAGTCCACTGCTCAGTCATGAGTATTAATGTTTCTTGATGAGGTAGAACCATCTTCCTTAGTACTCATGCCACTAGATGTGACTCTCTCTAGCTGTATAGTGTCATATCACCTATCTCCTCTCTAGCACTAGTCCAACTATGTGCCAACTCTCCCAAGTAGTCATTAGCCACTCATATGGTCACCATACTATGTTATATAACACTAGCACATGGGGCACAACTCATGCTTCCTGGTTGTCCATCGATTTCCTCAACTGAGATGACCTATCATCAACTACATGGGGAAACCCAATCAGTTAATACATAAGAAATATCTCATATATCCATGATGTTAGTAGTATGATCAATCCCATGGTCTTATGTCCTCTAACTTACATCTCAAATAGATCATGAATAAGTTGGACCCAAATGACAAAGCCTAGATCATATATCACTCCCTCCTTTAGCATCATCCTACTTAAGGCTACCATGTATAGTGGTACCTTGCCATCTAACTTATGATAGATCATTCACTGTATCATAAGGCCTATCATTGCCTTCCATAGATCTAGAATCTACAATATATACACATTGTCCATACTCACTCTCCACCTTGGCAATATCATCTCTAAGCATATAACCCACATGGCTAAGGCTCTCCTCTCCTTTATGATGTCTGGTATCCCTACAATCACTAGTGTTCCTACTATGGGTAGTATGAGGATGGCATGGACATCCTCTAGTGTTATAGCCACCTCTATCACATCCCCATCCACCTCCCATATGAAGGTGTTAGTCAATCATTCCCAGCATCTTAGGAACATAACCAACATATTTACACTAAGAGGGATCCTACACATATCCAATATACCTCTTAGACCCATGTCTACTAGTCTAACTTTGTCTCCATCTATCAACCTCTCTAACAAATTTGGCAATTAAGACACGTCTAACAACCTCTAGAATCATGGCCATCTTTGCAATCAATAAAATAATAGAGGATATATTAGTTCCTCCATGTCATGTATAGTTACAATACATTATTTATATATTCTATCTTTAATAAAAATAAGAATAATTTATTCACTTTTATCCATTTTATTCTATTTTGGTCCCTCTTTCCCTTCTTTGGTCATTTCGGGCTATTCTAGACCTATTTTGGCTTCTGACACACTTTTCTATGCTTAATCTAGTTTTTTGGTCAACCTAATTTGACCAAAATTTCTTTGTTTTATCTTATTTTATCCTAAATTTCTTATTTTTCCTCTTATTTTCTTCTCCATGATGTTAAGTTTCCATTCTAGCCCTTACAGACCAGTTAGACACTTTTCCACTAGGTCTTAGCTTGTAAAATACACTAGGTCGACCTATACCTACTAGGTCAACCATATGGATTTTACCCTATTTTCAACCTACTAGGTCAACCTAGTAGGTTTAGTGTGCCGACCTAATATATTTTACTAAAAATGTGCATTTTTCTTGTTTTCTCCCTATTTCTTTCAAAGCCATTTCCCATCTTCCTATTTGTTACCCTTAAAATCTCATTTTATTTAATTTTGACATGTACAAATGCTTAAAAACAAAATTTTATCAAAAATTCACTTAATTCAATACAAAATTCAAAAATTGGTTTGAGATCCATAGTTGCATACCTATAGTGCACCTGTTGCTACCTCTGGGTGTCCTCTTTGTCTAGTATGGCATTCCCTCGCCATCCTAGACTTGTTCGATCTCAAACTACTATTTTCTCCTTTCACAATTCAAAATTCCAAATGGCTTCTCTTTTTCCTATTTAAAACCACTTTTTATCAATTCAAATTCTTCAATTAATTTCCTTTAGATTCCTTATTTTGCTCATATCTATGTTTTTGCTCATCTATTTTGCAAATCATAAAATGCATTGGATTCATGGTGATGTAGATATTATTTTCCCCTATTATATGCCTATCTTCCAAAAATTGAGATTTTTGGCTATTTTTTGCACTAACTTCTACAAGTTTGCCTAGTGTGCTTTACAATTAGATGCCTTCACTTTCTCATAGTCTTCTTATTTATCTACAACATTAAGGTAAATTAAAGGTATGTGTTTTTTAATTCTATCCTTTCATATATCTTATTTGCTTCTTACTACACTTTACTTAGCATCAGTGTTGTGTGTTATCATGTTCTATCCCTGAATCACCATCCCATGTTGCACTTAACGTGACACATGATGAGTTTCAGCTAGGGTATATGTATACACATAATATTTTCAAACTTTCATTAATTACTAACACTTTGTAACTTGCATACCTATCAAGTCTCAATCTCTATAAGTGCATGCCTTAAGGGGTGCACTGGGAAAGGGGTGGGTAGACCATCGGTGCTTCATAATATTATTGTTCCTTTTGCCACTTGCCATCCACACACTTGTCTCCTAAAACCTTGAACCCTAAGCTTATTTCTCTCTTTCTTATCTATTTTAGTCACTGTCATTCTTTATTCCTTCATTTCTTACCTTGTTACTCTTTTGACTTGTTTAGCAAACTAGGTTAACCTAGTGTGTTTTAGGGACACTTTGGCTCATTTGGTTTGTTAGCATCCTAACTGACCTAACACAAACCTAGTGAGTTAGCTCGAAAATGTGCTAGGTCAACCCAATTGACCTAACATATCTGACATGTCTAAAAGTTTTTAGGTAAGATACTAATATATATATATATATATACAAGGCCATTCCTTACCATTTCAGAAGAAAGTGAAGAATTAAGCTAATAAGTGTGAATGAACATATACTTATTGAAAATTCTACTTGAGGAATAAAGATTTAGGGTTCAATACTTTATTTGGAGCTCTGGTATTATCTTATGGAGAAGTATTTTGGATGCTTAGGTAGGTCATATAACCTAGAGCTGATTTATCTTAGTTATCCTTACAACCACAACAATCTCTTGTGAAGCACCTTGGCCAAGGGAGTGGTTGAGGCTCAATAGGTTCATCTTCAAAGGTAAGTATTTCTAAATTTATTTCTCTTTTATACAAGTAGATAGATAATGAAATATGTATTCTTTTCTTCCATGTATTAGGATTCTATATACATTGACATGAGTATATGTCTCCTATGCATGTTTAGTTTAGTTGTTTATTTGTTTTTTTCTAACCAGCTCTTTGTGCCACAAGCCTTGGTGTGCACTAGATTAGTTTACTTTTCTTGTTATTAGAATAGTTTACTTTCTTATTTTTTATCTTAAGTGAAATATCAAATCATAGGACTCTTTTAGGGGTTTTGTGCAATTGTGTTAGATTGTAGGCTTTGAAACCCTTCCTAGCATGATATGTTGTGGCAGGTGATACAAGTGATCCCCTAATTGGGTCTAGTGGATCCCCATATTGGTCATGATCTCACTTCATAAGTTTATACCCAATCAGAAGTGTAGGTGTGCTCTATCTTATCTGATCTAAGATTAATTCATGTACATCATGTAATTCTAATTGCATATAACATTTATGTATCTTGCACCTAGAATGAGTATGAAATAGTATGTAGAAAACATCTTGTTAGTCTAAGGGGTTGAGATAAGATTATAACTTGTTTTTTAATTAGCTAAATAAGTAGGGAGGCATTATATCACTTGTTCTCTTTATAAGGTTGTAAGGATGGAGTGATCCTTGGCCTTTGTTTGTTATGTTAATTTAACTTATTTCTTCCTAGATTTAAATACAACATAGATGGGTTAAGTTGGGAGATTTGATACTAGTTATGCTTGGCTAATGACAACTTAATGTAAACATGAAATTTTTGTATGATTATTCTTGTGATGGATATTGATATATCTTGGATTATTTAGTGTATATCATTGAAATTAATGATTTTTTAGTATGGATTTTTGAATTCATTAAACCATGTGTACATTTTGGAGATCATTAGGTCATGGAGACCTAAGGGACAAGTGGTGAATTAGGAACATGAGTAATACGAGATGGGAGTGGATCGTAGTTAGTCTCACATTGAATTAATAGTTACTAATTTTGGATCTAATAAGAAAAGCTTATCAAATCTAGGATTTGGCAAGTGGGACTTGTCAAATTCAATCATATGGTCATACACATGTATATTGAGGAATGTTTACTCTTTAATTTTGTATACATTAGAAATGTATTATTTATAGTTCTTATTCATCATCATACTTGTCATGATCTACATGGAGTAGTAATAGTATTGACATGCCATACTTATCAGAGGCTATATGAAGTAGCGATGGTATTGACTTATACACATCGTTCTTGCCAAGTTCTCTAAAAAAATTTCTCAGGAATGAGGAAAACACTTTCTAGTCTAGAGAGATGTGAAAAGGGGTTAGCAAGATTTGTAGAACTCTCCCTGGCCATTTGATTTTGGCTTTTATGATGATTTCATGTGATTATGGTTCAATATTAAATTTAGGAAGCTATTGAAATCATTACCAAGATATGTGGGACCTTTCAAGGTGTTAGAAGTGGTTAATCCTATAAAAGTTAGGCTTGTATTGCCACCATCCCTAACTCTATTACATAATGTAATCCATGTTTCTTATCTTAAAAAGTAGATAGCTGATCCTTCACATGTGTTGGATTGGAATGCTTTGCAAGGTTCAAGACCTTAGGGTGGTCATGGTAGAACCAATCAAAGTAATCAACACTCGCAAACTTCATTTGCATAATATGGAGATGTCATAGTGTAAGCTCTTGTAGGACCAATACTCTAAGGAAAGTACTACTTGGGAGGACTATGATGAGTTCTACAAGTGATTTCCACATTTATTTTCTTAATTTGATACTTCATATTATGTTATCTTTCTATTGAATAATGCTTTTAATTCAAAACTTATGTTTGAATAAGTGTCATCAAGACAATGTTCAACTTTATGGGGGAAGGATGTTACGTCTTGATTTATCACTAAGTAAATTTAGTTGATTATTCATGGATTTTTTATAGCTGGTAGTTTGATTTTGATTACTATTTGATTAAGTTATTAGTAATATGTTTTTATGGGATAGTTGAAAATTGCTTTGATTACATGATTTCACTACTATGAGTTAGTTATAGTGTATATTATTTATGGTATGATCATGTTGACTTGTTATTCAGTAGTATTTTATGATATATGTCATTATGTTATAGACTAACTACCTATTTATCATGAGTTGGATGCATGAGAGATTCATCCCTCAGAGTATGATGGAGGGAGAACATCATCAGAGAGGGTGATGTAGATAGATATGATGGTGGGATGATATAAAAATAACTAGAAAATTGTACACACCACATTAGAAAATATATGTTATATGCATTGTTTGAATGGTTAAAGTAGTTTGTGTTTAGATGTTGTTTACATTTAGATCAGTGTTTTTGCATACTAGTTGTATGTTAGTTCCTATTTATGTCTAGGTGGAATTAATTTTGTGTGATTTCATTATGAAAAATCAAATGTGTTTATAGTTATATATTAGAGGAACATAATTAAATTACATTAGTCATTATTTACCTAAGCTAAGTTAGTAACAAATAAACTAATTTATCTATAATTAGTAGATGTATTGTATTAAACTATAATTAGAAAATAAAATAAATAAAACAAAATAAATAAATAAAATAATTGTATTGAGTTAATTAATATTAGAAAGTTATATAAATAAGTAAAAATAAAAATAAAATAAAGAAGACATCTTTAGATGAAGTGCCATATTCATGCAAGCAAAGAAAAAAAGAAAAAAAGAGGAAAATCATACAAGGTAAAGCATAGTGCTTTAAAGGAGGTAAAATGGAGGAGAAGAAGAAAATAAGAAGAAGTGAAGGGAAATGGTAAGGAGGAAGGGAGAAAGATCCAATCAAATAATTCATTCACAGGTGTGTTATCCCAGTTGGGCGCCATCACAAGGTAGGTGATGTTATTTAAATTCATATGAATCTCTATGTCTTGATCTCTATTAAAATATGGTGATCTAGTTACATACATAAATATATATGTAGTCCAAATAAAGTCTATGTGAAATAAATAGATCAAAAGACTAATCAACACTTTAAACTGATATTAATAACTACCATAGAACTTAGATAACTCTATATGTACACTACTCTATATAACTCTATGTACAGATCCACTTCATATGGATTAACAAACCTATGTGTTGTGCAGTGACTTGTTAATATTAATATTTTATGCAGTGAGCTATAGATTATCCTATGATAACTATTTTGATCTATAAAAATTTTCATGTAGTGAAAACCAGTGATTCATTATAAACATAGTGATTTAGTATATGAATATCATTGGCATATTCTAGTATTAAGATATCCTATCTATATACTTATACACATCGATGAATATACATATAACAACAATTCATCAATATATTCATAATGTATTCATTGATATATTCATAATTTATTCATTGATATACTTATACTTATATTCATTGATATAATGTATATCATATACTTAGCTATATACTTATGTATTATCGAATAATCATAATGTATAGCTATATACCTTCTATGATCTATGTAGCAATTTGGCATCATGACAATGATTTGTGATATGTAGATTGTGTATAATACTTAGTGACTAATGATTTGGTCAAGCATAAAATATAGCAAGATTTATAGGCAATGATCCATATGGAATAAGTAGATTTGTGAACTATGATGTATATAGAGATTTATGTATACAACATGAAATGAACTATTATTCATGAATATATATATATATATATATATATATATATATATATATATATATATATATATATATATATATATAATGCCTATATAAATACAATGATATATATCTAGCTACAATGAATTATAAATAACTGCAACAATCCATGAATGTAGTATACAATGAATTTTTATATAAGCAGTAATTTACATTGATCAAAGGAATTATTTTTTGGTCAAAAATGATGTCTGCATAAATAATAATGTTTTCATTTATTATCATTATCTAACACATAAATACTTATAAACTCTTATATTTATGAAATATATGTTCATAGTTACTGTATTATGATATCGTCATCCAACATAAACTATAGATTTGTATGGAATGTTTATACACATTATAGAAAGTTAATCATAGTAATTGATGAATTTTTTTTATGTATTATAGTTTATCATATTGTTGTATAAAACTATCAATGAATTATGTGTATATCTATAAACTTTCCATATTCATGGTTAATGAAATATAAACTATGTTAAGAGGTATATATGAATGTTCAATAACAAATGTCAATGCTTCAGTAAAGCAAATATGATAATGACCTTATGAGATCAAACTTGAATGTTCAAATATATAATTTAATATCGACATATCATATTTCATAATGTTGATATGAATATTATGAATATATATAAGACATTAATTTATATATTAATTTTCAAAATCTGATGTCAATATATTAATTTTAAAGGATGAAATTAATGTTAATATCAAAGTAGTAATATATATATATATATATATAGATTATTGAAGATACATTTGTTAATTAATGAACATTTAATGTTTGTATAAATTTGCTTTAGTGTAGCTCTTAGAGAGATTAGCATAATATCTGATGTTTAATGATATATTTGCTTAAGTTTATTGAACTACGATATATGTGAATATCAAACTATCGAACGCCATAGTTATTATGGTAGATACAAGTAGTGATAGGTAATCATTGTACAATCAATCGCTATGGTATAAGTATAAATAGTTGTGATATAAATTGTTATGTTATTAAGAATGTTTAAGCAAAATAACTATATAATAAGCTTACAATGATTTATTAGTAATATGGTTTTCCAGTATATTCTAATGATCCGAATATGTAGTATATTTAATTATACATGCATAGCTTTGTCAACATAATCAATTGGTTTAGTATATCTTAGACATTAGGGGTCAATGCTTTGATTATACCATGCCCAAAATGTGACAACTATTAACCTTGGAATAATGGATGTTATATTATTCTTAAGATATGTACATGTTAAATATGTATATATGTTAAACACATAGAATACATTATAATGTGTTAAAGATAGTATCTATGTATGTATATATATACATATATACATACATAAAAAATAATGAACATACCTATTTATATAGTAGATCATGAAATTATTATATCTAAACTAAGTATATGTATAAGTTTGTTATAACGTGAAACTAAGTGGAAGTGGATTGTGCATGTAAATTTCCCAACAATGAGCTATATAGAATATTCTTGTTATAAAGAATGATAATACTAAAATGTTATAATGTTATATAATGATACTAATACAATAATGGTTAGGAAAATACACTCATTATGGTATAACATATACCTTATTAAATCATCATTACTCAATATCCTATTACCTTAGATGATCTTCATGATGTGGTATTAAAGTAAAATATTGATATGATATTATAATTGAGTATAATCTACATGTTGTATTAGTATTAATATGTTATATATGTTTTGAAAATATTAGGGTGAAAATATATTTAGTTAGGAATAAAAACTATGGTGAAGTATTAAATTGTTGAATCCTTTATCTTATAAAAGATCGTCAATGTATCTTGTGAATGGGTAAGTTATAACGGTTGTTTAAATCATATGAATTCATTATTTAGAATTTTAGATGACTATTGACATTTATATTCTTTTAATATTATTGGAAATAAATCTTTATATGGATTTAAGTATGCATATAAATATATAACATACATGGGTATATTGGGTCATATGCCTATAATTATAGCTAAATGGATGGTTTAAATAATTCACAAATTTTCCTAGGAACCAAAAACTATAACTTTCTGAAAACAATCTCCTAGAAATGGAATGAGTTGATTAAATGAAAAAATTATGTTATAATTGGTTTATGAGTTATCCAATTCTCTGCAAATATTATGACTGACAACTTGAAAGTAAGTAGTTTGTACATGAGAATTATGGACTATGTTATTACTACTTGTAATATATATTTGAATCTACTTATGGATATTAGATTATCCATCCTAAACATAGGATATACCTAGTTGGTATAAACTGTACTTGCTTGCTTATTATATAGAATTATGAGATATTTTATTCTTGAATTTTTAAGATTTATTGTTTGTAATTGAGTAGTTGTGCTCATGAATAATGAATTATGATATTATGGGATGTCATAAAGTGTATTATATTTGAAAACTACTTATAGGAATTAAAAAATTGAAATCGTAATGTATGTTATACCTAGGTGGTACAAATTGTAATTGTTATGTCTATTATAAATGGTAATGTGGAGATTCATACATACCTTTGATGGACTATATGTATGCATTTTTATTATTCCTATGTTTAGCACGTTTCAATGCTTGTTATTGTAAAGTAATATGTATGAATGTGTTGGTTATATATATGTTAACCAAGTCTTGCATTGTTGGTATTGAGTAAGTAGTGAGACAAACTTCTCTAGCTTGCTAGCATCACCAATGTCAGATGAAGGTAATTTGATTAAGTGGTGTGTATGAAATTGATTGATCCTAGAGATCAATAAATATTGAAAACTTTAGCCAAAGTAATGTTAGACATTACCATTTCATATATATGATTTACATGTTTTTGCAATATCATGATATAATGGATTTGTTTATAATACACTACATGTTCTTAGAAATCATACAACACATGGGTAGTAGCTTGTCTCTCTGGATTTCCACACCATCATTATCTATTCATCTATGAAGGGAGGGCCATTCCATAATGGGGTGTTGTGTGGGGGATCGATGTTCCATGGTTAGTGTGGAAAAGTGTTTGGATGATGCTTTCCCTCCCCATAATAGTATTTATTTGGAGATGACACTTGAGATTACCATAGATACTAGAGTTTAGGGAACTCATGGTCTATGGAGCCTTATATCTAGTACATTGTATTGTATTTATTATTATTGATACATTAATATGATAATATGTAATTATTTACTTATTTTTCATCAACAATAGTGGTTGTATTTTCATACCAATCATTGATGGACATCTGTAAATACTTTCTATATTCAGTTATGTTTTGTTTCATATGTTACCAGTGATAAATAACATGTAGTTATTACATGCTTATATTATAGTTAGGATAATTAGTGTGTTCTAGTGGATCACTAATTAGATTTTTGTGGTGAAATCTAATGAAATAATAATCACATTTTTTTAAGTCAAACCCAGTGGCTTTGTTTAACTATATAAGAACCATTCCTATCCTTCTGAGAGGAAGGTTGTTGATTTTTCAAACTACCATTTTATTCTAACTAGACATTGAGAAGAAAACATCTATTTTTCCCAATTATTATTCCACATATCATTAAGTATCCCTAAACTAAGTTTTAATACACCTCCAATGTCACAAGTAAGTGCTAAAGCATGTAATTAAATCAGGATTATACTAATATATAAAATTACACCAATATTTCACACACACTACCACATCATGGGATAAATACATGGTGTTTGATCCCTCTTTAGAGTATTTCTATGAACAAAAATCTCAACACAAAGGATGTTGAGGTCAAAACAAATTCATCCACTAACCCCTTTTTCCAATTTATTATGTTTACTCCTCATGACATATTAAGCTAGGTTTCCAAGTGAATAAGAAGGAATACAATACATTACATAACAAATCAAATATATATATATATATATATATATATATATATATATATAATCACACAAACATGACCTATAGGTGAAGGGACATTGATCCACATTTAAATATAAAGTTAAAAACCTATTGAACATCAACACACCCTAATTATGCCAGCATAGGTTGATCTATTATAATTATCACATAATTATCCCAGGTATATGTAAATCCCTATTCCTAATTCACAATGACCTCACATAGTCATACAACTTTTTTCATATTCAAAGTCATAGTCCTACATTCTTTATTTCCAACTAAGTTGTTTTTATTTGGTAATTTACCTTTTTAGCATATTTCCAAACATAGTAAGTTGTAAATTAGTTTATGTGATTTATGCCATATTTTAAATAGTTTGATTTTACAAAACAATTTGTCATAATTAAGATTTAATATCTATTAGTTCTAAATTTTGATAGAATAGGTCCACATGAGTGACCAAGAGCATCCTTGTGTTTCACATGGGCTTCGACTTGAAATCTATCCTCATATATATGACAATTATTAGAAATTATATTCACCTTATGTGATAGACTAGTGATGTCAAATGGATAACCTTTTTATAGATCCTTATGTGGGTCTCTTTGTTTTCACCTATACTTGTGATCAATGATCCTTGTATCTTTTTGGTTTTGAGATATAAAGTTTTTTAGCTACACAATGGTATGACTTTATATTAGATTTGGATGTCAGTGATGGTTGGAGAGGAACATGTAGGCCTTATATAGCATATTGACACCAAACTAATGTGATCATTAACTCAATAAAGTGATGACTATGCTAGAGCAACATTATTTCCACTTGTTTCATTTTTCTCAATACTAAAGGCAAAAAAATCTAGTCTTGATTTTGATATCCAAATATTGTGGTAATAAATTCCTCTAATGTCATGACCCTTTTTCTAGGAGTATATGTATAGATAAAACCCTTATGTTGAACCAATAATCATACAAAGGTGATATTGTTGATAGGGATCCTTGAGAGGAACATGATTTGTCTTACCTTGTTAATAATAAGGTTTGAGTGTAATTTCCTACTTGTGGAACATATTGAATTGAAGGATGTATCATTGATATTTTAAGTTGCTTTATAGTAGTGAGATAACTTACTCATAGATAAGTTTTGCTTCCCATGGCCATGACACTCAATTTAATGGGTTGCCTATGAGAGCTAGAAGTATCCTCAAACAATGAGTGGTTTTACCTCCTTACCTATTAAACATGTTCAATACAAGAGTATGTTTTTACTTTCATAGTTTATTTTCTAGTTTCATAGAGCATGTATTTTAGTATGTATTATGACATCAAAGTTTTTTAATGTGTTGACCTTGTTAAGGTTACCCTTCTCTCTTCATGTTAACCATTTCATCCTTTTGATAGTGTGTGTTAGACAAATACATGTAGAATCTACTGGTATGTCGTACCATCTTAGATTCTCATGTTGGTTTTTAGGGATTGGAGTGCCTCATTTATAGAGTTATACCACACCCTTGTATGGATTGTGAGTTTAGGTCCTCTTTTTATATGGATCAATAAAGAGTTCATGTGTTTCACATCCATGATTCTTGGGAAATTATTTCCCTATGAGGATGCATTATATAGTGGTGTTATTTTCATTTTCATATATGAGTGCCACATATACCTTGAATCTATATGTGATGTATTTTTCCCATTCTTCACAATATTATCAATGATTTTTGTATGAGTTTAATTGAATTATTGTGAGAGTATGATGAAATATTAGATCTAGAGGGGTTGAGTTTTAGGAAACCATATTGAATAAAACACATGAGCCTTAGAATTTGGGTTACATTTTGGGGACCCTTTTAAGAGGAGGATTGTGGTATGAATGTGTGTCCTTCAAGGGAATATGTATCCTTTTTAATTCTAGTAGTTTTTCATTCAAATGAGTTTTTATAAATGATTATGTTCATCATATTAGTTAGGTTGATGCCCCACATAGATTATGAGTTTTATGACCGAGATCCTAGAAATATCTCAATCACCTTAGATCAAACATCCTTGGTGATGGTTAAAATTTTTTATCTATAAAAAAAATTCACTAAGGGTCACTTGTGTTATTTATAGTGGGTGTTGTGTGAGCATGAGATGTTACTCACCTAAGAAAGTGTACACATTTTTTATGGAATTTTGTGCCTTGAGAACATTAATTATAGGGGAAGTTATCTTAGAATACCCCTTGGATATTAATACCACCATTGAGTGATGGAAACTTCCTCTTAGTGAAGGAGTGTATTATGTTATGTTGGTGGATTTATGTATGTTGGGATTTTATCTTATAGATTGATATTCCATATGTTCATTTGGCATTTAAGAAAAGGTTTGGTTTTATTTAGCACATAACTAGCATCTATATGATTTGATACTCTTTCACCATAAAGTGATATCAACATCAATCTGTTGAGTGGATTTATATCTTATATGATGTTATATGAGTGATATTTATGATTAGATTCATGTACCAGTAGTGTTGAGTTGCCTAGGTAAGTCATGGTTGGAGAGGAACATGCAGGGATTATGTGGTAGCTTGGCACCGAGCTACTAGGGTCATCAAATCAATTAAGTGATGACTATATTAGAGTCAAATTATTTAATATTATTTCATGTTTATTATTACCCAAAGAAAATGGATCTAGTTTGGATGTTGATATCAAAATATTATGGTTAAAAATCCCTTTGAGGGTGTGACCCCCTTTCTTGGAATATTTATATAAAGAATATCCATGTGTTGAGCCAATGGGGGATTGAAGGTGACTTTGTTAATAAGGATCCTTGAGGGGAGAATGAATTTAAATTTCATTAATAAGAAGGTTTTATTTTCCTTCCTAATTGTGGAGAATATTGAATTGATTGATATATCCATGATAATTTGAGTTCCTTGATAATAGTGAGATAATTTACTCATAGATAATTTTTGTTTCCCATGGTGGTGACACCCAATTGAGTGGGTTACCTATAAGTGGTGATATAATTTATGAAATTGAATTTTATTTTAGAGTTAAATGTATATTTATATCTTGATTAGGTGTAACTCTTTACTTATTAAACATGCTCATGATAAGAATATGTTATCACTTTCATAGTTTATATGTTGTTTTCCTAGAGCATGTAGTTTATCATGTATTATGTCATCCAAGTTTTTTAATGTGTCAACCTTTTTAAGGTGACACTTATCTCTTTGTGTTGACCATTTCATAATTTTCATAATAATTTTTGTATAAATGCATGTGAAATCTAGTGGCATGGGGTACTGTCTTAGATTAACATGTTGGTTTTTGGGTTGAAGTTAGGGTAAATTTCAGTGGCCCATATAGAAATGAACTTGGGTTTTTTTAGGATAATTTATAAGTATGTGTTTTTAAAGTCTATAAAAATTTAATAGATGAGTTTTAGGTGTGTGTGAAAATGGATATACAAAATTTAACTTGTTGTAGAAGGTATGATGATGTATGACTATATAGGAAACTCATAGATGGATGGTATCTATACAGATATGTTTTAAAAATTTGGTAATTGAATGATTATATATTACATATAATATTGAATAATATCATATTTAATTTTTCTAGAGTGGCAAATTATATCTATATAAATTAAATTTATTTTAAACAGTAGGTGAGCTGACCTAGAAAACTAACTTACACCTAGATAATTTAGGCAAATACACATTGTTCACCACCCAATAAAAAAACCAAATGAAAATTTATAAAACCAAAATATTCATGAATTAATGAATAATAGCCACTAAAATTTACCCTAGCTAAAGTGCCTCATTTACAAAACCATGCCACACCTTTTTATGGATTGTGAAGGTGGGACCATCATTGTGTATGTATTGATATGGAGTGAATGTGTTGCATATACATGATTATTGGGAGTTTATTTTCCTAAGAGGATACATTATATAAAGGTTTTATTTCCATAATCATCTAATATTATCACTTATACTTTGAATCCTTATATGATGTATTTTTCCCCTTCTTCGTAAGGTTTTCATGGCATGTTGTATGAGTTTATTGGAATGCATGTGAGAGTATGATTATAAATTAGATATAGAGGGTCTAAATTTTAGGGAACCATAATGGATATGACACATGAGCCTTGGAAGTTGGGATGCATTTTGAGGACTCCTTTTGATAGGGAGATTGTGGTGTTAATTTGTGTAGGTAGGTGACATTTTTACCCTTATTATAGTTACTAGTTGTTACTTTTATTGATTTTATATGAGTGATTATGTGTATCCTATCAGGTAGGTTGGTACCCAACATAACTTATGAGCTTCATGAAAAATAGGTCTTAGAACCTTCCAAATCACCTTAGATCAAACATCCTTGGAGATGGTTAGACCTTTTTATTTATAAAAAAAATCATTAGGTGTAGCTTGTGTTACTTATAAAGGGTTTTATACAAGAAGGCAATATTATTCACAGAGGAAAGCATCCACCTATTTGATGGAGTTTTGTGCCTTGATAACATTAATTCTAGAGGAGGGGATCTTAGAAAACCTCTCAGAGATTAATACCACCCTCGAGTGGTAGGAATATTCCTCTTAGTGTAGGAGTGTTTTATGATATGTTAATATCTTATATGTGTTATTTTTTATCTTATATATTGAGATTCCATAAATTCCCTTAGAATTTGGTAATAGGTTTGGTTATAGTTTGTGCATAGATAACATCAATACATGTTGATACTCTCTCACCTTTAAGTGACATCATCATAAGTCTATTGAGTGAATTTATATAGTATATAATGTTAGGTAAGTTTTATCTATGATCAGAGTCATGTACCTTTAGTTCTTAATTGCCTACATTCCTTGGACTTCATAGAATGGTATCATATTCTTCATATTGGATAGAGAATTTTTAAATGTGGAGTGGTTTGATGTCTCCATGTGATCTAATATTTTATCCCATTTTAGAAAACATGTTATGAGATTTACCACTTGATGTGACATGCCTTCAAATTATTTTAGTTCTTGATTGGAATTTTTAAGTTATTTAGAATCATATTTTTATGGTTTTTCTTGCTATGGATTTTGAGGCTATCTATCAATTTATTATTTAAAACCCTTATTGAATGTTTGATTCCTTGCATTTTTTACTTATCTTCAATTTTAGATCAAATTAGGTTATTTATCCAATTTTACTTTAATTATTTTTAGATTATCTATTGTTTAACCTTTACATTTTTTCTCCTTTGTGGATTAAACTTGGATATTTATCTAATTTAACTTTATTCCTTTTTTGTATGTGTAACTTCTCATTTTGTTAAAGTGTGTTATTTTGATGAGCCATTTTATGGTGATTTTTTTTCCTTTTGTGAGTGTGGTAGTATTAGGTGAGTATTATCCTTTTAGTCCTATCTTATTAGATAAGCTTATGATATATTGTAGAATTTTTTGACAATGTTAGGATACATTATCTCATTTGTTCCTTCTCAAAAGGATATAAGGACAATGTGAGCCTTAAAATTTTGGTTATGTTAATATTAAATATGTTTTCTAATAAATTTGAGAGTGATGGATATGGGTTGTGTTGTGATATTGCATACACCTTGATATTGTTTTTGTGATTTGGATTTGGGCATTATGATGATTATCCAAATTCCTCCCAATGGTTTGCATTATTTAGAATTAGGCACTAGGGATGAGTGTATAAATTTATCCTAATAAATTGTGGTATTAAGGTTGGGAATATAGAACAATATCCAAATTCCTTATAATAAGCTACTTTATTAGGGTTGGGCATCTATATTGCATCCAAGTCCTCCTAATGGATTAAGGAAATAGGGTTTGGACAAAGGTGATATAATATTCTCAAGTCCTACTATTGTACTTAAATGAAGGGTTTGGGAAAGGTTGATAAATTATATTCATGAATTTCTACGTTTGTGATTCTATTGACTAGAAAACATAATTCTTGTTCATTTATTGTGTTAAGGGCCTCTTATATCAAAATCATCTCATGTAGCTAAGATTTTTGTTTCCATGTGCTTGAAGTGTTTTATCTTCATATTTAGCATTGTAGGAATGGGAAAATAAATAAATTAAAATGTTATTGGTCCCCTAAGATAAAATAAATCCTTATCTTATACTTGAACATGACACTTGACACATTTTAATACATATTATAAATATTAAGTAACAAATGATTATAACTAAATCATATTTAATTATGTGTTCTCATAACTTGGAAACCAAATTTTAATCAACTAAAAATAAAATTATGTCATGAATCATGAATCACCTTATGGTTGAGTTAACTTATATTTGGACATGGATATTTAGCATATTTTTTGCACTGTGAATTTTTAATAGATATATAAGATCATTGACATATAAATAATTCTAAGTTGAATTAGTAGGATTCCTTGAGATTTTTATAATATCCTTAAAAATAGACTTTATACTTTTAGTGATTTCCAAGAGGAAGTATACATAATGGGAGGTGGATGTGAGGCTCCATTTCTAATAGTGCTAGTTTTGGAATTTTTTAATTATACACATGTCCTATTATGATGTGTTCCTTACATTATTTGAAACATGAGACAAATTTTTTTGTTTGATTAGGTAAAAGCCCAGATTTCAAAATGACTTAGAACTTGAGTATAAATAAAATTATGATAAAATAGTGTAAGCCCCACAAGCTGAGAAACTGAAAGTAGAAATATCAAAATAGTAAGCTAATGAACATAGTGGAAGCTAAAAACATATAAAGTAAAAGGAAAGTACTTAGAGAGGAAGGATCCCTCTATGGTTACCTTAACTACCTTGATGTCCTTCACTTGATCTATTACCCTATTATTTATGATTTTGGCCTGGGTTCTTTTTCTTAGACCTTCAACATCCTCATTTGGCATTATCATCCTTAGTTTATTCCATATAAGTTCCTTCTCTAGTGTCTTATTGAAGGGTGATTTGAGGGAGGGTTTTGGAGACTGAATCTCCATCACCTTGGTGACCTATTTCTAGGGAGTGCCCTTAGCCTCAACATAGTGTGAAAAGGATTAAATCATTTTGGAGTCTTCCTTATTAATGGAGTTCCACTCTTTAATCAATCCTGCAAAGAAATTTTAGCCTCATACAATTTATTTAGACATGAGACACTTGATGTTATGTTATTATATGATTATTACATTACTATTAATATAGTTGATTATGCACTTGATGTTGTTAATTTTTATTACATGAGTCTGATTCTGATGCTAATGATCATTGATTTCACTTTGATTATTGATATTAATACTAATTTATCATATTATTTGATCTAATATTGAATTATCATATGATTTGAGATTATCGATACATGTATGTTAGCATGTTAAGATTACCTCATGTGGATCATTAAGATGTTTATATTTTGTAACTTTGGCTACCTAGGGTAGTGAAATTTTATGGGTGAAATGATGTGCAAGTGATAGGGGAAGCCAACCAAGGTAACTAGGACTATGTCTTTTTTTATTTGACGAGGTAAATATTTTTGTAGCTGGAGCTATGAATTGAACAAGTGATGGTTTTGATAAATGAACCCATAACTAAAGAGAGGGTTTTGAAAGATGGACCCACAACCAAGGGGGTTTAAAGGCTCCCCCAACACTTACAAGGCACAACTAGAGGGTTTTAAGTCTCCCACAACCATAACAAACACAACAAGTGGGTTTGCAAGATCCCAAAACCTAGGCAAAACTAACAACAAGAGGGTTATAAGGATCCCACAACTATAACATGATGGTTTTAAGGATCCCACAACCTTAGTACAACCATGAATGATACAAATCAATGAGAATCAAAAATATGACACCCTTCAATAGGGTTTCCCTAAAACTTACACTATAAGACAAAAGTCCACTAGGAATAAAAGGTCTTCTGCTACCTGGGACTTTCACACAACCTCCACACATCTAAGACACAAGTGGGATTTTACTTCCACTAAATCCATTAACATCAAAATCATAACAAGTACTTATCCAACTCATTCTTATTACTCTAATCATAGATTTAAAACAATAGGGTTTATTTATCTAAGCATGAGCAATATCCTTAAATTATTGGGCAAACCCCATAACCCATAAGAGGCAAGAGCAGAATCCTCTATCATCCACTTTGATAAACAAAGTTTTGATTTGGTTTCTTCCATCCACAATAATCAAAACTAAATGAGATTGAAAACTATCCTCCATAGGTCTCGTCTTCATCAAGATTTTCACACATACTCCGTATACCCTATGAGAAATAAGTGACCATATATAATCACTCAATGAGACTACCACCCATGAGAATGGCTCAACACTTTTAGATCAGACTATATAAAACAAATTAGCCATAGCTTGAAACAAAATGAGATTTTTTAGCCAAACATGAGTAATATCCTTAAATTCTTGGGAAAGCCCCATAACCTAGAAGATACAAGACTATAATCCTCTATCATCCACTTTGGTAAGACAAGTTTTGGCTTGGTTTCATCTATCCACTGCAATCAAAACTAACCAAAACTAAAAATAGTCCCCTATAGGTCTGGTCTTCAACAAAGTTTTCATTCATCCTCCACCTACCCTAATTATAATAAACGAGAATGTGTATCCACTCATCAGAGCCACAATCCATAAATAGGGCTTAGCAATATCAGATTAGACTCCATAAGGTCTTATGAGGAATCCACTATCATCCCATTATCCTAGAATCCCAAATCTATTTAGGTAAAAACAATATGGATTGTTCTAATGTCAATGGGATTCATTCCTTCCAAATCTACTACAACATCATTCCTTGTAGCTTGTAGACACATATTATTTTCAAACTTTTATCGATTATTGACACTTTGTATCTTGCAAAAACCCATCGAGTCTTAATCTCTCAAAGTGCATGCCTTAAGGATGCATCGATAAAGGTATGGGTAGAGACCATTGGTGCTTCATAAGCTTATTATCCATTTTTCCACTTGTTATCTATATACTTGTCTCCTAAAACCATTATCCCTAAGCTTTTTCTTCTATATTTTACCCATTCTAGGCATTTGTTATGTTTTATCCTCTTATTCCCACCTAAATTCATTTTTTTCAATCGATTGTGCTAGGCTGACTGGGTCAACCCAGTATAGTTTAGGGATATTTTCACTTACCAAGGAATTAGGTTAGCCTTTGGCTGACCTAGCTTGAGACCTAGTAAATAATTATCCAAAATTATGCTAGGTTGACTGGATCAACCCTATCGGCCAAGATTTTTAGAGGGGTCAAGGGTCAAATCCACATATATATACAAGTTCATTCCCATCATTTATTAAGGATAAGTGAAAGAAGAAGTAAGAGGAAATGAACATCTGCTTATTGACCACTCTACTTGAGAAGTAAAGATTAAGGTTCTATACTTTCTATGGAGATATAAATCTTGTCTTGTGGAGAAGTATTTTGGATGCATTAATAGGTTGTATAGCCTAGAGCTGATTTATCCTTGTAATCTTTACATACCACAACAGCCTCTTATGAAGCACCTTGTACAAAGGAGAGATCGAGGCTCGATGGGTTTGTATTCAAAGGTAAGTATTCCTAACTTTATTTCTCCTTTATAAGAGTAGATATATATGCATTTATGCTTCATTTCCATGTATTAGGATTCCATATACATTGACATGAGTATATGTCTTTTATGCATGTTTAGTTTTATTGTTTCTAACCCCAAATTTGTGCCACAAGCTTTGGTGAGCACTAGATTAGATTTACTTTACTTGTTATTAGTATAGGTGAAATATCAAAACTTAGGACCCCCTTAGGTTTATTGCATGATTGTGTTAGATTGGAGGATTTAAAACCCTCCTTAGCGTGGTGTATTATGGTAAGAGATCCCCTAATCGAGTATAGTATATCCCTATATTGGTCATTCTCTTGTTTAACAAATGTGTCCCCAATTGGAAGTGTATGGTATGATTTATTTTCTTTGAGATAGGACTGATTTATAGACATGATAAATTTCTAATTACATATATTCTGGTGAACTCAATGTGAATATATCCTTTGCAATATTTATTTCACTTATTTCATTATTTTATCATTTTTATTAACATATATTTGTGATGTTAGGTCAATTTTATCAACACATTTCTAACTTTTGTGCATATGTTTAACACACAGTCACATCCATATGACTATTCTATTTGTGTAGGTTCTTTTTTAGATTTAGGCTACTAGTTTGACTCAATCGACATAGTAAAAGTTTTTCAAACTTTTAAACATCAAATTTAGACTAGGTAAACCCAGTTGACCTTATACATTTCAAGCACTCAGTAATAGGCTTCTACAAAGTGAGGTTAACCTAGTCAACACAATTAACAAGATTTGCAAGCATCTATCAAGGTTATTCAACATCAATCTCACTTTTCTACACCTTTAAACCCACCAAGGTTCCTTTCTATCTTTCTCTCTCATTTATTACAGTTCTATTTTGCATAGTTTGGAGTATTTAAAACTACCCCTATATAGTCAACTAGGTTGACCTTGTTGATGTAATTCTGTATTCTATGTGCAGTCTAAAAAGCTAGGTTGACTCTATTGATGTAGTTCACATTCAAAATTTTTGATTTTGTAGTATAGAGGTGACACTATCAAACCTATTTTGTATTCTCTATATATACTATCAATAAAATTGATAATGTGTTGCATTTCAAAGTTGGAATTAACCCTTATATGCTAGTAATTAGCTCACACTTTCATTTCTTGTAGTTTGCATGTTTAGAATAGACCACATAATCTAATTAGGTGGTTTTCAATATACCATTTAGTTTTAATATTTTATCTTTTATTTACACATGAATAAATCATAAAATCTTAAAATGCATTTTAATAATTGTCTACCCAAGGCCTGCCTACTTGGATTTCATCACCAAGGGGGAAGATGACCTAATTTTTTAGACAAGTATAATCACGTGGTTAATGGTATATTTTGTCTAAGTACCCAACACCTTTATCATTTTTGTGTGTGAAGTGAGGGGGTAGGCCCTAATACCAAGCTTGTACTATTGCCAATACAAATCCCTTTCAGCCCAAACATCCTGAAACTATCCTTAGATTGATTTCTAGTTCCTTGTTTAAAGTTAACTACCTATCAAATATAAACTTATATTCTAATAATATAAAAACATTTAGTTTAACCACTTATTTAGCTTTTACTTTCCAATTTGATTGATTTCTCTTTGCTCAATTATGTGTTGTATTGCAAAAATTTACATTAGCTAGCATTGGTGCAAGGTTTTGTGTTGTGTTCCTCAATTAGATCAACCTCATTGATCCAATTAATAATGTTTCCCTTCAATTATTGATTTTCAAAATACTTGAAAAATAATTATTGTTTTAGTAGATAGTCATTTCAATCAACATAGTCTCTTACAAGCTATCTATTTTTCCCTATATGTTGTGCTAGGTCAGCCCAGTTGACCCTATACACTTTTTCAACCTCTATTTGTTGTGCTAGGTTGACCTAGTCAATATTGTACAATTTGTAGACCCTTTTTCCTATTCTAGATCAACCCAATTGACTCAGTATAGTTTTTATCACTTCTTATTTCCTTACTTTATCATCTCTTATTCTTGGTTTAATCTTTCTCCTTCATCATGAATTTTCTATTTGAAGATAATACTAAATTGAATTCAACAAACATGATGAGTTTTACCAAACCTCATAGGGTCTCCCATATGTAGAGTAGGGCTCCTCTCTTAGATGAGAGTAATGTTCACATATCCACTCACACAATGAACTATGAGGCCCTTCCTTATTACTCTTCATAGCGTAATCCTCTCTTCTCCCTAGAAGATCAACCCAAATTAGAGTATACCCCTAAATTTTTTTTCTTTATTTATTAATTTCCTCAATATTGAGGAAAATATCCCTCTACCATTTACCATCTCATGATTAGTGGTCAATTTGAAGAGCCTCATTCACCTACTCCCACATTCTCAAATGAATTTGAGGTACTAATTTCTTTGATTCTCATACTTTTCCCTTGATTATGACCCCTTATCATACCATGACCTCTTCTTATTTAACTTATTCTAACTCCATGCCTAGTATATCTGCTAATGTGGCATGTTCTATATCTAGTGGGCCTCTCATAATATCCACTATCCTTAATATTTCTACCAGTGCATCATTTGCTACCCAAGGTAATCATGCTTCTAGTTGCTTCCTCTTCTCATCCCTTCACTATTCCATCTTTTGCCACACAATAAATTTTTACCACTAGTGCCTCACATTATCATAATTCCTCTCAAGCTCCTATCAACACCAATAATGGTACCCAAGCCACTAATACCAATTCTAATGCTTCAAATAATGCTAATAATGTCAATCAAACCCATAAAATCTTATTACAAACACTTAATCAAATGAATACTTTTCAAGATCATAATACAAATCAAATGATGAGAATGCAAAATCACCTTCTCCATCTTCAAACTCATCCTCAACCAATGTCTTGGGGAATGCATAATCAAAATGTTTCCCCTCCTCTTCAAGATTCCCATGGTAATCTCATTACTCAACCTTATTTAGTCAACAAAACTATTAAGAGTCTTCAAAATGAGCCTATTACAGCTCAAATTGCTAATATTGATATAGGAGGTATGACCCCTACCATTTATGATAAGGGATCAACTAATCCTACCCTTCATCTTAAAACATTTGGAAATATTTATAAGGATCAAGTCAAATTGAATACCTTTGCTACTACCAAGATCTTATCCAAAACTCTTATGAGTGATGCTTTAGATCAGGGTAAATTTTAGTGGTGAATATTCATCAATTCATAAATATTCTAGTTTGGGGAATTTGAAATAGGCAATTTTTTTAGGTGTAGCATATGACCCTTTCATATAAAATTTTAGGATGTCATTATTTTTAGGGGTTGGCTCACCAATGATTTATAATAATTATGAGGTTATCCATGTAATTTACCATAAATAGTACATATGTTCTCAGAGGTCATGAACTTACCACCACATGATACTATCAAGTGGCACCATACTGCCACCTAATTTTATGCAACCACCAGACACTACCACCTATTTTTATGTTACCACATGACACTGCCATGTAGTACCATGTTGTTGAGTGGTACCATGTTACCTCACAACACCATGTTACCATGTGACACCATGTTGTTGTGTGGCACCATGATATTAGGAAGTAACAACTTGAAGCTTAAACTACCCAAGCTTTTATTAAAAGGTGGAAAATATTGTTCAACAAATGTGAACATAACATAGCCAATGATAACCTTTTCCATCTCTTTACCAATGTTATTTTTCCAAAGTTACAATATCGGGTCTACATTCTCTCTCCATGTACATTGGAAGATGATATTGACCAAGCTAAACATCAATATTTCCTTATGCATCAATTTAATCCACCCTAACCTTCTTTGGGTCCTCATCTCTTACTTAAGAACAAGAATCATAATGCTACCAATGATGGTGTCATAGACTTGTATGACACCATTCACACTATTAAATCTATTGTTCCTAACCAATATTTGAAACTAGGTCCCTCTTCTCAATAATACACCAATATTCACTTATCTTCACCTAATACCATCAACGTTCACAAAGCTTTATCCTTAGTTGAATTACTTAAACATATACCTAGGCCTCTACCATGAGAACTTGATCCCACTCATCTTATGAAATCTTAGTATGATCCCAAAAAGTTTTGTTGGTTTCATGCTAGTTGGGGTCATTCTCATGAGACATGTAGATAGCTTTATAATTTAGCTATGGATTTTATTCTTGGTCCTAATTTTGATCATGATTCTATCATTCAAAAATGTCAACAATCCTATGACATTGATTTTGAGGCTCATGAAACACATATTAAATGTCAAGCCTTGAACCAAGATAATGCTCATTTGGCTATCTATAAAGACCCTCTTCCTAATCACCAACCTAATCAAGATACCCAAGACAAACCCAACCTTTTCACCAATAATGTAAAAATTATTGTTGAACTAACTCATAAATATAATGTGTTTAATATGACTAATATGTGAAAAGTGGTTGATTTCATTGACCCTTAACCTATCTACACCCCTTTATTGTCCCAAACATTTCATGTTATCCAAGATTGCTTTCCAAGTCATTTAAATGAGTTGGGTTAAGATGACCTTATAACCTTTGATGAACCAATTCCCACTCCTCTTTTGGATAACACTTCCCATTCTATTTTTACCATCCCTCCATCTTCTTTACCTAACACTAATAGTCAAGCATCTATCAACACTTCCTTTACCAATTCTCAAACTATACCTAGACTAACTGCCTCATATTCTTAACAATATTTACAAACTTATTCTAAACTTCCTCTTTATCAACACAAATTCTAATTCACTTTGTCTCCTCCTTTTGAGGAGCTCATTCAACACTATGCATCTATTTATAACAATATCCTCATGTGTTATGATGAGTGGGATCCCATTATGGAGCTCACTAATCTCCCATCCTAAATTCCTTTTATTAAGCTTATCAAGACCTCTCCACATCATACAAACCATCTTATGCAACTCTTATTTGAAATGAACATCCCTCATCCTCCCTTAGTAGGATGTGAAGCAACCTTATCTAGATCTAAAGATAACATATTACAATAATGTGAAGATATGTCCATCCATGTTGATAAAATAATTGACACTTCTCTTTCCTTAAAATTTCTTATTAAATCCATGATTATCGATGAGATTATACTTCATGAAGATGATCCTCCTTTATTCATTAGTGTTTGAATTGGTGATATCCTAGTCAAACTTGCCTTGATTTATGAGGTTTTTGGTACATGTGTTACCTCTCTTAATTTTATAAAAACCCTTGGATATTCTAAATGCAATCTCAAATCCATATGCAACACATGCCAAGGATATGATTGAAGGAAAATTCCTCCTTTAGGCTGCCTCCTTTAGGCTATGTGTGGCTTCCAATTTCTATCCCACCTATCACCATTCATGTGAAGGAGATGATATTTAAATTTCTTCTTTCGTATAATATCTTGCTTGGTAGGTCATGGACTCATCATATGAGAGCAGTTGCTTCTTATATTTGCTAATGCATTGAATTCCATCACAATAGAGCCATCTATAGGATTTAGGTGATAATTACCCTTAGAATTTCAAATAATTGCAAGACTATGTTGTCTTCAAGATTATTACTCTTGAACCTTTGCCCAGTGTTCCATTTCATGAGTCTCAATGATTCAAATTTCCTATCAATTCCACTCAAGATTATAATGGTCATCCCAACATCATTAGGAATATTCCTCCTAACCTCTTAGAGTTTAATGATAATGAACCTAATGAGATCAACCTAAATATTTGAGCTTCTGATCTCTCACCTCATCTCATTTCTTAGCTTCCTACTTCATTTCACCCTCATTCTCACAAACCTCCTTGTGATCATATTCCCATTGTCTTAACTAAGACTTATAATTCTACTCACCACACCTCATCAAATGACAAGGTCATCCCTACTTGCATCATTGATCTTCACACACTTGACTATCATAATGGTTATTCTTTAGATGATCCATTCTTAAGTAGTCTTATTCAATCCCATAATGATGAGATTATCCATTATCATTATTCTTTTCTTGATTCTTTTCATGTATCTTCTCATATTACATTGTTCATATTTCCTGATTTTAGTATTTTACCTCTTTATCATAGGGCAGAGATGACATCAACACCTCCATTTTATAAGGAAAATTGTAATATTTACTCATGGATCATGTTATGACTAGGCCTTACCACTTTGTTAAATACCCTAACCCCTATAACTTTCTTATCCCTAAGATGTGTATGACCCTTCTTCAACCTTATATAGACCTTGCCCCTCTCTTAGAAGACCCTGAATCAAATCCCATTCTTGCTCCTACTAAATTGAGCCCATTCTTACTCTTATTATATTTGAGCCCATTTTCACTCCTATTATCACTGAATCTATCCATACTTTCAATCCCATTTCTCATTTCATTGAGCCTAATCTAGTTCCTTCACCACCATCACCTTCTCTTAGTGATGGTTTTCTTCCTTTACCTTTGATGGATTTGTTTCCCACCAAATGGGCTAATGATTCTTCCTAAACTCCTTTCATTCATGTTACACTTCCTCATGTGAGTAATTCTACTAAGCGTACTCATAGGCATATATGTTGCATCTATGACATTGATAACCATTATTCCATGCATTATTACAAATTATGATAATATATTGATACTTTGCATCCTTTTACATATCAATCCTCAGACAAGGACATACCTCCCCCAAAGGTACTACTTGAGTATATTCCTATGTATCGAGAGGTGTATTGTCTTTGGTACCAATGTGGCACCCATCACATTGATCATTAACACATCCTTTAGCAACACCTTAAATATCACTTTATAGCTATTATCAAACCTTCTACCATTCTTCCTATAGGTCATTCATACAAGAAGGATCCCCCTTCTTCTTCTATTATTTTACCTCTAGTGGTTCCAATTGTAGACACTAGCAAACCACACGTGATGGTTATAGATGTCAAAATGCCTCAGGGCCTTCTTAGGGTCACCTAACCCATCAGACCCTAAGTCTAGTAATCCCCTTAGCTAGATAAACTCACTAACCTATTAAATTAACCTTAACTTACCTATTTCAACTCACCTTTCCATTTTTTCCTTTGGGCACTCAACTGCCAATGATCAACTTAACCATCGATGTTTAGCTTGGACGGTAAGGTCCTCACCTGTCTAACACATTACCTAGATGTGTGTGAGCTAATAAATTAAAATTAACTATGTTCACCTTATGTGGTGATAAATAACTCTTAAGGATCAAAATTAGCAATCTAACCTGTTAGGGAACCTTCTATCCTCCATCTCTCTTTGCCTATAAAAGGAGGGGAGTAGGAGGTGAGATGGATCATCATAAGTATTCTTGCACACATGTATTTAATCTCTCTATCCACCTAGTATTATTCCATCAATTTAGCAATAGTAATATAGGTCTGAACCTCTACTAAAATTGCTCTTAAGGAAAAGTATTGTTACTCTACCAAAATTACTCTAGCCATCAATAATCAACCATTTAGCAAGCAACAAGTATATTTGTACTTTAATCTTGTCATTTTGGTTTATAACTTATAGATATGAATTAGACCTTTCTACAACTATCTTCTAACCTCCCATTATGTCCATACCCTTAAATAGACCCCTACTTGATTAGTTAAATATTCTATAACTTCTTTTGAGTATCTTTAGAATTCAATAGCCAACTATTGATGATTAACATAACCACTAATGGTCACCCCAACCATCGATGATTACCTAACCATTGATGATCAGCTTAGTTATTGGTGTTCAACCTAACTATTGATGGTCAACATGGCATGAAATAATATAAATTTATTTTTGACCCATTACTCCCACCCAAACTTGATTTTCTATGTTCTTACCTATTCACAGACCTCTATCTAATTTTTTGAACTGGATCTAATCTATCTTAGCACTAGTATTAACCCATTTTTTCTATATTTAGTCATTTTATTTATTAAGCATTCATCTACTTCTTATATTTCATTTTATTTACTTTCTATTGCTTGATGTAAGTATCTTTTTTTTATCATTTCCAACTTAGTTATTATAAAAAGTGGATTGATAGCCTCTTAGCAAACTCATGCTTCTTGGATATAGCTCATGCTAGGAAGTCCACTTAATTATCTTTCTAACAATCCCTTTTGTTAGTTATTTCTTATCTACATGTTATTCCTTCCAAGATAAAGATGAGTTCTCCATCTTCATCTGGATTATGTGTGCATCAACAACTAGGTATTTCTACCACACCCTTATTACTAGTTTCTTATCTTATTTTAAAATTAAGAAATGATTATAAATCAAGAGAAACACCATCCCATCCTATGGTATCTACATCACCTTTTATTCTTCCACCTATTACTCCTCCACCCATGGACCTTCCCTCACCTATAGATCCTTCTCCACTTGTGAGTCCCTCACCTATAGATCCTTCCCCACCAATGATTCTCACATCTCCCATAGATTCTACTCCCATACATTCTTCTAAGCATCCCTTGCTTTATATCCCTCCTCCGCATGATCCATCAATCATTCCTAATTTTTATATTAAGGATATTAGATGAGAAGTATTTTCCTAATTTTCACTAAATACTGATGAGAATTAGTACCAGTTGACATCCAGCTTCATAGATATCTATCATATGTTTTGGATAATGTGTGTAGGTAGATTTATCAATGTTTATGAGCAATTCATGGTGATTTTAAATTTATATTTGGATTGGACTTGTCCTCTAATCCTATCTTTATCTATTTGTTATATTATTTGACATTGTGTCAAATTCTTATTTATCTTAAATGGTGACTTTAATTTTACACTCTATATTGATTATATTATCATTTATGTTTTCTTATGGATGTATTATTTATCATTTATTTATTTTTATTCTTGATTTTATTTCTTAAAAACTCCCTTTCTTTCTCTTCCTTATTTTTTACGTTCTTATCTCTATTTTTCATGGATAATTTTCATTGTGAATTGGTTATATAAACATGGTTCCCTTTAGTCATTCCGTCTTTACCATGTGATCAGTTAGCAAACAATTAATCTCATTATATTCTCCTTTCACTGATTCACTTTGGATCTCCTTTTTTCCTTTCTTCCCTTTTCAAAAACTAAGCATATACATGATTGAGACTTGAGATAACATGTTAGTTCATTGTTAAGCCTAAGTGTCCTAGTCAATCTTATCTTTGGTTACTTAGCTTCCTTTAGCCTAAGTCTACACCTCATTCATGTGTCTCACTCTATCTCTCATTTTTTATCTTTCCAAGCTCATTTGGAGGAGGAATCTTAAAAAGCCTTAAAAACATTCAAAATTCAAATCATTTAACAAAAGGCAATGATATAAAAGGCAAAAACATTCAAAATTCTTAAAAGTCAAATCACACTAAAAGACATGATTCCAAACACATCTCCTTTTTTTAGTCAGAGCTCAAACTCCATAGTTAACCTCATAGTAGAGTTGAGGTCAATTTGGGTGTGATAGGCTAGTAGATTATAAAATGAGAGTAAAAAATCTTTTAGTGATACCTAATTTCTCATGCAAGTACCCAATATTTTTAGCAGACCGATGTCTCTATAAGGAGTCCTAAGGAATGGGGAACATGTTGTGGGAAGGTAAGTCCATTTAATTTTCTTATACCAATCTACCTTCATGATTTTATCTTAGTATCACACTTACTTACCTATAAATATTTGTGTCTATAGCGAATAGGTTTCATTTGTATATTGATGGTCACTAGTCAGTTAGTGTCTTATCATGTCTTAGTATGTCTCCTATCTCCTAAAGTCTTCTCACAAGATGCCTAAGTCATGCTTTCTACATTCCCTTTTTCATTCCCTATATTCCTCATATTTACTCTTGATAAATATTATTTTGTTGATTGATCACTCGCCTTGGGATTCCATTTGTGAGTTGCATTGTAGGAACATGGATAGGACTTGACCATCCTCATAAATTACCATATTTTCACCTTCTTATTACCCATATCCCTTTGTTACCATATTTCCACATTTATTCCACCTCAGTGGTGTTCCCTTTGTGAGTTTTAGTGTAAGACCATGGATAGGACCTAACCTTCCTCACAAAATTTTCTATTAATCCAAGTCACAATCAAAATTACATGTGTCAAATATGAGATAAGATGTGATTCATTATGAAGTTACATGTCATTAACATGCTTCCCAGCTTAATTTAGTATGTTTTATGTTTACTTCATTTTTATTTCATTTCTTTTATCTTCTTATTTTTTGATTGTATGTAAGATTCAAATCATTTCTTGAATTTTTCATACTTCCCAACTTGAATTAGTGTGATAAATTTAAGACCAATTTTTGCCAATTTTGCTTCTCTTATACTTCTCAACATGATTTAGTATGATTTATTGACTTAATTGATTTTGTTTTTATACCATTTGTTCTTTCACATGCTTTCCACATTATTACATTATTTTCATACTTCTCAACATGATTCAGTGTGATGTTACTTGTTTTAATTTGGTTCCAATCTTTCTCTTGGTTTAAAAACAAAATTTTTACCATCTTGTTTACCATTCCTTTTGGTTCTTTATTAGACATTTTCTTGTTATTACACATTTCCCAACTTGAATAGTGTGTAGTACATTTTTGATTGATTACATTATTACCAAGTCCTCTTTTACCTTTTTTTTTTAACCATGCATATGTCCTACATAATGTTATAAAAGAAACCACAACTCATATATTTCCCATAACATATACAACAATAGTTAAATACATGTGCTAGAAAGAAATATATCCAAAAATCAACAACCATAACCATAATGACAACACATAATCAATATCCAAATACCAAAATGTGACACACACACACACACACACACACACACACACACACACACACACACACACACACACACACACACACACACACACACACACACACACACACACACACATATATATATCTTGAGTTCTAAAAAATTACAACCATATACAATGCTCCATCTCTATGGTTAGGCCCCATCTTGCCTATCTCATGGCCTAGCCACACTACCTGTAAATGCTTCAATCTAACCCCTCTAAATAGAACATTGTATATACATACATATATATATATATATATATATATATATATATATATATATATATATATATATATATATATATCTTGAGTTCTAAAAAATTACAACCATATACAATGCTCCATCTCTATGGTTAGGCCCCATCTTACCTATCTCAGGGCCTAGCCACACTACCTGTAAATGCCTCAATCTAACCCCTCTAAATAGAACATTGTAAAAAGGTTGTCTAAGATCTCAATCCTGATACTTTCCATGTATATGAGCTACTTGAGCCTATACCTATGCCAACTAGGCTAAGGTCACCATATGTGTCATTCTCTCCTGATATTGTACCTATGACATATGGGTCAAGGTTATTACATGTATCATTCTTTCCTGGCTATGTGCCTATGTCATTTATCATTGTATCTAGATGTGCAACTCTCTCCTCATCTAGAGGCTACCATGACCATGTCTTTCTTACACCCATATCTACTATTATTTGTATCCCCTCTCTATTCACTTGCAACTACCTTATGGCCTCTCTAGCTAATCTTAACTAGCTCACCTGAGCTAGGGTATATGGTACACTAGGGTCCTCTAGTATAGCAATGTTGTATGGCATCAGTACCTCATCTAGGACATCATGGAGTTCTCCCTTCACTAGGGACCCTCATCTAATCTCCTCATCCTCTATCATACCTAAAAAATTCAAACCAAATAGATATTAGATCACTAATATATCATAAAATCTATCTATCTATAGTTTATTTCAAAGTAAACTTAAGTAAAATTCAATCACATTTTATTACCCATTTGTGTGTTAGCCACTACTATCTCACCTTTTGCACAACCATTAAGCATAGTCTCCCCATCCACATAGCCTCTAATAATCTCCTCTATTGGTCACCTCATAAAAATAAATCCTAGAGATGCCACTCATACCCATCACAGGCTACGATTGAGTGGTCTTTCTATAGTCTAACTCTGCTTTGGCCTACCTATTAGGTCATCTAAGATGTCTAATGTCTCTGATCTCTCATACTTTTGTTTCCTCCAGTGATTCCATGTCCATGTTGGTTATTTTTCCTCTTACTATGGAGCTGGTAGTGGTACCTCTGGTGCTCTTTCCTTTGCACCCTTCTCCTCTCACTCCGATACCTATCATGTTTGACCACTCCATGGTCTCTCATGATGTGGCCTATGCATTGACATCACCACTAGTGACCCTAGTCCTCCTCTCCCCCATGGCTCTCTCACATATTAGGCCCAAAACATGGGCACCAATATCAATACCATTGGGTAAGGCAATCCCATCTATCCTGTTATTCATACCATCAAATGTGGCTCCATCCACTAAGTGTAGTGCCCTATCACTTCTATCCATGCTAAAACTAGTGCCACTATGTCCCAAGTAGGCCATATCATAGAAATGTGCCCATAAAGTTACCATACTATATCCACTCATTTCACTATCCATAGTGCTAACACATGGGGCACAACTCATGCTACCTAGTCATGTATTCATCTCTAAACTTGAGGTAACCTATCATCGATCATATGGGGCAACCTAGCTGACCGATACATGGAAAACCTTTCATAGAACTATACCATCAATAATATGATCAATCCCACTAAATTATTCCTTTTAGATAACACTCCATACATGTTATGCATGAGTTATACCTAGATGATAGATCTCAAGTCATATAACACCCTCTCCTCTAATATCATCTAGCTCAAGGCTATCACAAAGAGTGGTACCTTACCATCTGACTTGTGACACAACACTCATGCTATCACAAGTCCTATCATATAATTATAGATGTCTATATTCTATGATGTATATAAATCAAACATATTCACCCTCAATCTAGGGTGTATCATCTTTGAGCCCATCACCTATATGGTTAAGGATCTCATCTCCTCTTCACTATCAGGTACTCCTATGACTATGGGTATCTCTACTATGGTAAATCCTAGGATGACATGCACATATTCCAAGGTGATACCCACCTCTATAATATCCCCCTCCACCTCCTAGCTAAAGGTGTTAGTTAATTGTTCCCAACATCCTAGGAACATAACTAACAAATCTGAGCTAAGGGGTATCTTACACATATCTACTATGTTTCCTAGGCCTAAAAAAATCAATATAACTCTATTCTCTATCAATAAGAACTCTAATAAGTCTAGGAGACATGATGCATCCACTAAATGCCAAAATCTTAGATGCCCCTGCAACTAGGAAATAATAAAAGATTTATTAGATCCTCCATATCATGTGTAATAAAAATACATTATTTTTTAATTTTAATAAAAAATAACCCTAAATTGCATCAATTTATTCATGTTTAATCAATTAAGCCTATTTTTAGCCTACTCATCCCTTTTATCCCTTACTAAATAATTTTAGGCCCTTCTAACACTCATTCAACCACTTGCAAACATTTATATACTATTATGGTCCTTTGGCCAAACACTAGTTTGACCAAAACTTCCCTATTTTGACCTGGTTAACTTAAAAATCTAAGTCAAACCTCTTATTTCCAACATTTAGTACTACATTATCATACTAATTTTTTTTGATGAATTGGCAATAATGTACTAGGTTGGTAGTCTGAAAAACCAACTACATCATCACATACCTACTAGGTTAATAGTATGGATTTTGTCACTTTTTATCCTACTAGGTCGACTGGGTTGACCTAGTTGTTTTTCCCTACTAACCCCTTACATTTTATAAAATAAGTGCCTTCTAGAAATTGTTTCCCAAAACCCTTCAAACCCATTTCCCTAATTATTTTTTCCTACCCTTAACATCTTATTTGAGTTCACTACAATGTCTATAATTTCTTAAAAACACAAATTTATAAAATACTCTTAAAATTATTAAAATATTCAAAAACTAGCTTGAGATTCTCAGTTGCCTACCTATAATGCACTTCTTTTTTCCTCTAGAATCCCCTCTTACTTAACCTATCATCTCCTTGCCATCCTAGATTTCTTTATTTGTTAGAGATTTTTTTCTCTCCTTCATAAGTCAAAAATAACAGATGACTTTCATTTCAATCTATTTAAAATCATTTTTCAAAAATATTAATCTTTCAAATCTTTTTTGTTAGATTCCTTGTTTTACCTCTATCTTTGTTTCTACTAATCTAATTTTTGAATAGTAAAATGTTATAGAATCATGATGATGTAGAGAATATTTTCCACTACTATATGCCTATCTTCTATATTTTTTTTTACTCTTTTTTGCACTAAATTCTAGAGGTTTGCCTAATGTTATTCATATTGGATGCCTTTACTTATCTTGTAGTCTACTTACTTATCTAAAACACTAAGGTAAGTAAAGGTATCTATGTTTCAATTCTATCCTTTTATTTATCTTATTTTACTACGTACTTCACTTTACTTAGCATCAATGTTATGTATTATCATGTTCTTTCTTGAACATCCCCTATTGCATCTTAGTGACACATGATGAGCTTCGAATTGAGCATATGTATACAAATAATATTTTAAAACTTTTGTCAATTAATGACACTTTATATCTTATAATAACCCATCAATTTTTAGTCTCTCTGAGTGCATGCCTTAAAGGTTGCATCTAGAAAGGGTTGGCTAGACCATTGGTGCTTTATAAGATTATTTTCACTTTTTACACATTTTATCTACACACTTATCTCCAAAACCATTATCCCTAAGCTTGTTCTTCCCTATTGTACCCATTACCAAAATTTACTACATTTTATCCTCCTATTCCTCACCTAAATCCCTTTTTTTAGTCATTTGTGCTAGGTCGACTGGGTCGACCCTGTATAGTTTCAAGATATTTTCAATTAGGAATTAGGTTAGCCCTTGGATGACCTATCTGAGGACCTATTGAAGAATTTTTCAAAATTATGCTAGGTCTACTAGGTTAACCTTATCAACTAGGATTTTTAAAAGGGTCAAGGGTCAAATCTGCCTATATATAGAAATTCATTCCCATCATTTATTAAGGAGAAGAAAAAGAATAAGTAAGAGTGAATGAATATCTACTTATTGACCATCCTACTTGAGAAGTAAATCTTAGGGTTCCATACTTTATTTGGAGATACAGATCTTATATTATGGAGATGTATTTTAGATGCATTAATAGGTTGTGAATCTAAGAGATGATTTATCCTTATTATCTTTACATACAATAACAACCTCTTTCAAATCACCTTGGCCAAGGGAGAGATTGAGGTTCAATGGGTTTGTCTTCAAAAGTAAGTATTCCTAGCTTTATTTCTCATTTGTAAGAGTAGATAGATATGCATTTATGCTTCTCTTCCATGCATTAGGATTTTGTATACATTGACATGAGTATATGTATTCTATGTATGTTTAGTTTTATTATTTATAACCCACACTTTATGCTAAAATTTTTGGTGAGCACCAGATTATATTTACTTTACTTGTTATTAGTATAGGTGAAATATTAAAACAGGGGACTCCCTTAGGGTTATTTCATGATTATGTTAGACTAGAGCCTTTGTAACCCTCCTTAGCATGGTGTATTATGGTAAGAGATCCCTTAATCAGGTCAAGTAGATCCCCATATTGGTCATGCTAATATTTAACAAATGTGTCCCTAATTAAAAGTGTATGGTATGATATATCATCTCCAATCTAGGATTAATTTATAGATATGATGCATTTTTGATTGCATACATAACCTTACACTCATTGTAACCCCTTTGGGTCTCCAAATTAGGAATTCAATCCCTCATCATTCTAACAACCACTTGGTACATGGTATAAAATAGATGAAACCTTATAAATTCACCAAACTTACTCCCTTTCCCAATGGGAGGGGGAAAAATAAATAGCCTAATAACTGTATGAAATAGGCTCCCATAAGATAAATCCAAGATAAAACATGAGCTTAAAAAGAAAATAAGCACACCCAACCCTTAAAATGGTAGAATCTAAGCTTTTGTCAATCCTTTATCTTTCCCATCAAGGTTGAAATCTTGTAGATCTACCATAAGGAAGCAACAACCCTTTTGCTAGGGTTCCTCTAGAGTACCTCCCTTTTATCATAAAATTTATACCAATGCATCGACCTACCAAACTCAAGATTAAAGATTTGGATCTAATTTTTAACCTCAATGAAAATTTCACTCTATTTTTCTTTGCTAGATTATACCCAAAAACTTCCTTTCACCAATATTCAGATATGATTCTTTTCTATCCAATAGGACATTCAGTCTTTTAAGGGATGGTGTTGATGAGAAAGATAACCTCCAATCCTCCTAGAACTAGGTCATCTTCATCTCCTCATTCCACTTGATAAACATCCCACCTAAATTTTGTTTGAAATAACCTCCTCCCATTGTTGTAATCAAACCACCTTTCCATCATGGACCTTATACCAGTCCATTTTGTAGATCTACTACTTAGCCTCAATGAGTCTTTCACTCAGGGTTTTTTCATAGGATTTCATCCAAAATCTTTTGATCCATTATTTACCACCCACCATTCTTTTGCTCTAAATCTCTCCCACCTAGTGAACCATTCAAACATTCAGGGGATGCCATTGATGGCATGGATAACCCCCAATCCTCCTAGATCTAGGTCATCTTCATCTACTCCTTCCCCTTGCTTTCTTCCCACCCATGACCTATTTGAAAAATCCTCCTACTCCTTCCACTCCCATCTATATTTTATGATTATTTCTCAAGACTATGTCAAACATAAGTGAACCATTGGTTTTAATTGTGTAGTGTTTTTTAATATATTTTGAATTGAATGAATCAAAATAGATCTAAAATATTGAAATTTATATACATGAAATATACATATCTAGAAGTAAAATATAAAATTTACAGAATTAAAGATTAGATAAAAATAATAAAATGGCCTAGAGATATATAAACCTCCCTAAAATATTAATTATGTCAACTATGACTAGAAACTAGCTAAAAAGTGTTGAAAATTCTATCACACCTAAAAATAGGGATTTAAAGTATGCTAAGAAAAATACTTGGAAGGAGGACATAGAAACACTATGGCCTTGTCTATTGAGTGTAGAAGCATCCTAGTTAACTATGTATCTAATTTTTTGATATAGGTATGTGTGAATCTTTATGATGGTTTAATGAGTAATCATGTGTCCTAATTTTCCACACATAAGACCTATAAAACACAAAACCCAGCTCCTAGATAATAAACACAATAGATATCAAATTACAAAATCTAGCTCCTAGAGTTGAGATACCCTTAAAATTCCCTATGTAATTTAATTTCTTCCTACATAACTCAAATGGGCTTTAGGATAATGTAGTTATCCATTATAGAGTGAGCATATGATTTATGATTATGAAAATATATGAATATATATGAATAGAGATTGATTTTAATGCTTGGAAATGGATTCCCTTGACCTAAAAAAAAGATATTTAGACTTGGCTCATGACAAATAAAATGTAGTAGAATCAAAATTACAAGAAAGAGTACTCTTTTTCTCAATGTGCAGTGGAATTTTCACGTGATTTATATGTGTTTGGAGAAGCCTTGATGTGCTTGTATAAGGGAATATTTTAAAAATTTACACTAAACCACCTTTTTAAATGCATGGGATGGGTAAAATATACAATTTTAAATTTAAAAAGTTACTATTGGAGTGTGGGGGACAAGGTCACACTAGCGGACAAGTCTATAGTTTGGTCTTATTGGGCCTAGCAAGAACCTATCATAAAAGGAAAAAAACTATTGGAAAAGGTATGAAAGGTGCCTATAAGAATATTAGGGATGTTTTAATGATTTTCTAAGTATTTTAAAGATAGTTTTTAGATTAATGTATGCTCATGTAGAATTATAAGTTATCAAAATGGTGAATAGGTAAAAAAATTTAAGGATGACAGTATTAAACATTGTTAATCACTTAATGAATAATTTTATGTGTTTACATTTTCCCAAACTTTAATCTATTAATGTAATTAAGTAAAATTACTAGATTGAATTAGTGCAAACCTAAGTGTGTACGCACACTTTTTTTGATGTGAAGCTTGACCATTAAAGAATACTTAATGTAAAACCTATAACAATGCCATTGAAAGTAGTTATTGTTCATTTTTAAAGTTGAAAATATGAAATTTTAAATTTTAAAAGAGATAAAATTAAGTATACACCTAAAATAACATGAAATCTGATTTCCCTACAAATTTAAGGTATTACAAAAATTCCTCTTTGTTGAGGCATTTGGAGAAATGTTAAACCTGTGGTGAATTAAGAGTGATCAAGTCTTAATTTGAAAACCTTTTGATGACCTTGAGTTTGAAATATTTTATGTTTTAACTCTAATTTAACCATGTAGATTACTCTATAAAAAAATTTAAGGGGTGGAACCACCAATTGTGGCTCTCTACATAGAAAAAGTGCAACCATAGACATTGAGTGTCACTAAACTCTAACTTGGCCCACTTGCAACATGAATAAAAATCACACTACTATATATGGATATATTATATTTCAAAATTTACAAATTTGAAACTTTTGAACTTAGTAAATTTAAAACTATCATGTAGTAACTTAAACATGAATGAATATCATGCTATATATATTGTACTTGTATTGATATTGAATGTCATTTAAACTTTAAAACTATTGATACCTATAACTATATGAAAAATTACATTTGTAACTATATGAATGAATGCACATGTATGTCACATGCCCCATAATATATAAATTATAAATCATGATGTAATTTTTGAAATTGTATAGTGCCATAAATCTAGAATTTGCTTACGAGGTTTTAATCCTTAATACAAGGCCATTGTGATGCCCCCCATTTTGAGATGAGGGATGTAGCTTGAAATTAACTTAGCTAAAAATAATAATTATATAGTATGTGAAAGACATAATCATGTAGTGACACTTTAAATTTTGAATGTATTTCATCATAATGTTTGAGTATATCAATGAATTTTCATGTAGACATGTATTACATTGACACATAATTGAAGTACATAGTCAAAATGTGCATGATATGTATCTTTTAAACAAAGTAAGAGTAGAGAAGAGGATTAATTCATGATATTAATCATGGCACCATAATAACAAGAAATTAACATATAATCAATGTCATACAATGTCTAGTAATGTGCATATAATTTCACACATAAGGTCCAAAGGCCACATACAAGGGACATGTGAATGTAAAATAATCACACAAGGCCAAGGGCCACACAAAAATGGTATGATAATACCATTAAATCATGAACATGTAAATATTTTTCACATACAAGGCCAAGGTCTAGACATAATAAGTAATAAATTCCTAACTTGTCATTTAGTAAAGTATGAAAGTAGCATAAAGCAAATGAAACTAGTGTAGATCGATGATATTTATTAATTTCATTGTTATAAAATTGCATATTTATTCAGAAAAATATAAATTATGAGTGATTAACATATAATATTTATGATATGTAGCTTGACATGGTAGAAAGGTTGTGCATAAATACAAGCTATTTATTTTTTCATAGATAATGAAGAGATGCCCCCAACTTAGCAAGGTTGTTGGGTAGTAAGGGAAGATTGATATCAAAACAACTGTAAAATTATGTCCCATATCACACTCAAATATCTCATGAAAATTAATGTGTATTTAAAAATGAAATATGATATATAAATAACATATATAAATAATTAAACTAGCAACATTTGAAAATGTCCTTTTAGATCCTGATTTTAAATACAAATATTATGATTTTTCTTATTTTTTAAATTATTTGAATTTTTAAAATATTTTAAAATGTGATAAGAAACAAGGATTTTTAAAATTATGTAAAAATGTAGGGATTCAAATAACCTCGACAAGGTATTAAATCATGATGTGATAAGAAAGAAGGTAGGCCTTATGCCCCCCAATGTATGTGCAAATGAATCATAGAAATGTAGATCAAATTTTATATATATATATATATATATATATATATATATATATATATATATATATATATATATATATAATGTGCATTATATTCAATGGGAAGAGGCTATATGTGATCATGTGATGGAAATGAAAGCCATAGTAGGGTAGGTATGCAATAATGAACATTAAAACCATTTGTAAGGTAGCTTCTTTGGTTTATTAGAATTGGTTTGAAAATCAAGAAGGCATATGCCTGAAGTGAAAACTAAAGACAAGTGATATAATAATACTTAGATAAGGTATAAAATAATTAGAAATGGAAATAAAATAAAATATCTATGTACAAATAAGAAGGCAAGTAGCTAACCAATAACTCAATTAGAGGAAAGTTCCCATGGGCTTCCTACATAAAGGGTGAATTTTATTTCTTCATTTCATGATAGAAAACTAACTATGATATAGGGGAGAACACTATTTAGGAAACATTATTCATACAAACACTATTCATTAATTGCATGGTAGATACTATTTACCTTGGTGAGGTGTCATGGAACTATTTTATATTGCATATATGGCATGGGTAAAAATTATATGAAGACATATGGAGCACATGGTGGTGGACCAACCTTGTCTAAGGAGATGATCTTTAATTTTGATTTTTCAAATGTGAATAACTTTTACTATTCACTAAGTAGTGAACCCATGTGAAGGGTGGCACAATTTTCCTTGGTGAGAGCTTTTGTCCTTTGTATTTATTCCTCCCATGAGGAATTATGGTGTGGATTTCTTGGTATTTACTCCTTCTTGCTTTATCATGATTCTCCCAAGTGGATGTGGGATGTAGATCCTTGGTTGACCATTCTTCTTTCATCATTTCCTTTCCATGTGAAGTGTGGGGCTTCATGTTTATTTATCTCCCTTATTTCTTTGTAAAATTATATACATGATTGTACATTTTTCTTACTAAGGGAGTAAAGTTTGTATGTGGGAAGGGTTGGTAAATGCCTTTACACCTCCTTGGCTTTGAAATTCCAAGTTTATGTAATCGGTTTGAAGCTTTATTGAGAAATCTTGTTTTTATGAGATGATTAATGAGAAATTAATGTTATTGTTTAGAAAATATTATGTGAGGAATTCATGTCAATGGGATTATGTGCTTAATGAGGATTTTATCAGAGAAGATTAATGTTTAAATTTAATGAATTTATGTATGAATTTTTATAAGTGAGGGAGTTGTGGTAGGTGGCCACATCAAACTAGAACAGGAAGATGTTGTGTAGAGACATTTGATCCATGATACTACATATCAGTCATAACTATATTAGAGGTCTTTATCAAGGTATACATTTTTGTGTGCTCTTTTGTTGTGATTATTTTATTTTTTTAAAAATTACCATTGTACCATCTTGATGAAATGTTAGTTAATCATAATTAACACTGAGGTGAGCTCCCATTAATATTTTCCATGATCTCCCTAGGATTGTATTAGAGTTTTCTAAAGTAGGATAAATGTGAAATAATGTTGAGCATGATTTAGGACCAAGAGTGATTGGTAATATGATATATACAATACAATTCTTTGGTTTTATAACTTTATTGATATGTTTTGTATCATACCTAAGATATTTTAGAAAAGGTAGACTACATATGTTAGCTTCATGTAAGAGAGTAATGATAATATTAATGTACTATTTAACATCTAGAAGTAGTTTGATAATGAAAGGCTCTAAAGAAGAATAATGTTGCTTTGTTTTCTCTTTTATAATCATATTTTTAGGAGCAACCTTATATATTATCTCTTTCTTTCAAATGTCTCTTTTTGAAGTAATTTAAATTTTCTTTGGTAACTATATATTTGAATGTAGTTTTATGTCACTCTTTGGTTGTTCCCTATGTAGTTTATCTTTGGGAGGTGTGATCACTATATGAAAAGTGGTAGAGTCAATCAATTATAAAATAGTATTATATTTGTTTGATGTATGTTTTAGATCCACTTATTTGTAAATGTGTGATTTCCATTACTTTATATAGAAGAGATATCTCTATATTCACCCACTCCAACAAAAGTAAACAGATAATGAGGTAAGTAATCATCCTCATCAATGGGATTTAAATAATTGCATAGTTGACCATTTATTAGTGATTATGTATCTTCATCATCAATGCTATATTAATCTTCAATTATAATAGAATTTTATGAATTGATCAATACTGGTAGGTCTTGAATAGGCTTTGCTATAATTGTGGAAATTTATACTTGTTACATATCTTATTTGATAGGTTCCTTTATTTTCTTATGAATTTTCACTTTGGTCATAGCTTCCTTGATAAGTTCTCTAGTTTGCTTAGGAATTTGAGCACTTTTGGTGATATCTTTTACATTAATTTATGATAATAGGTATTAATAGCATGTAGGAATTTAAGAGATGGATTTTCTTGACTCCATCCAAAAGAATAAGACCCTTATTTATACCCAAGACCTATTTATTAAATATTGTGTGAAATATTCACACACTCTTACCCCTAAATGGTGACAAAACTCTCTTATGATAATTGTGATATTTTGGTAGAAATAGTAGAGGATGTTATATTACAACAATGAGAATGGACTAGTACTTGCAAATTTATATTATACATTTTAATCTTTTGATTTGATTTATGTTTTATCTATGCTCTAACATAATGAATAACATGTTGAAATGGAATACATGATGTGATAATGAATTTCATAATCTTATGTAACAGATGAAATAAATATTCACTCCTTGATCCCATTATGAATACAATACAATATGAATCAAGCATCACTAATGAGTATGAATATAATATAATAAAAATCAAGGTATAGGGGTGATTTAAAGGGTCTGAATGATTGTGCGGGATCAAAGATTTTAATGATTGTGTGGGATCTTAAGGATTTAAATGATTATGTGGGCTCTCAAATATACTTTCTCATTCCTTGATTAATGTTGTCCCAATGTTTTAAATCACTAACTACAAATGAAAAACTATGCATGTATCCCATTAACTACATTTCTGAGGGTATGACGAGAGTAACTTCCCTATGTGATACACTCCTTTTAGATGCACCATAAATCAAATACATAAAAAAGGCTTATTATACTATAAACAAGGGATATTATGTGTTTTTGATATATGTTAAGTTATGTGGAGACTAAATTCATTATTTAGTGTTGTACATTGGTTATGAATATTGGGGTAAACCCCTCACACCATGATATCTATAAAAAAAATCACCACATAGCCCTTCATAAAAATCACTAAGTAGTTTTAAAACTATCATAAATTAGCTTATATAAATTAAATAAAATATAAATATAAATATTTTTGTGTGTATATATCAAAAAAAATTAACCTGATGTCGAAAGAAAGAGCTTTCGTGTTAGATTTATCCAAGGTGATAACATAATCTCTTTAGTATTAGCTTACTTCAGTGTCAAATAGGATTGAATAGATATGTGTTAGATTTATATCTAAGGTTGAAGTCTAATTTATTTTAGTGTCAATATTTTATAAAAATAAGTATAAAATCCTATAACAAAAAATAAACAATGTTCTAAAAATGATGAGTTCACCAAAATATTTAATATCTTTTAATTGAATGAATCAAACTAATAGATATAAACTATTAAAATTGATATATAAATCTAGAAGTAGAATAAATAATTTACAGAATTAAATATTAACTAAAAATAGTAAATAGGATTGCACATATGTAAACCTCCCTTAAAAGATCTTATGTTGACTGTGTAGGCTGATTATGACTGGAAACTTGTTAAAAAGACTTGAAAACTATGTTGCGCCCAAAATAAGGATTCAAGATACATAGAGACAAGTTTGTAAAATGAGTTTATGGGTGCATTGTGGCCTTATCTATTGATTTTAATCATGTCCTGGTTGAATGTCTGTCTTGTTTTTTAATTTGGGTTTGTGTGACTATTTGTGAGGGTTTAATGATTAATCATATATCCTAATTTGTTATGAAAAATAATTTCACAAAAAACACAATAGGATTAGGAAAATATATAATCTACCCCAAAGAAACCTTGTGTAATACAAGTGATGCCTACATATCCCAAATGGGCCTTAGGCTGATGTATTTATCCCTCCCATAGTGAGTGTGTGATCTATGATTTTGAAATTATATGAATAGAGCTAAGAGATTGATTGAAATTATTTCCAATGGATTACATTGACCTAAAATAAAATATATTCACACTTGGACTATGAATGTTATAATTCAATAGAATTGATATTGGAATAAATAGTTCTCTTTTGGTCAGTGTGCACTAGAATTGCAAAGTGATTTCTAGATGTGTTTGAAGAAGCCTTGATGTGCTTATATAGGGGTATATTTTGATTATTTTAACTAACCAACCTTGATAAAAGTGTGGGAGACATAAAATAGACCATTTTATATTTTAAAAGTTACCATTGGAACATGGAGTACAACATTAAACTAGTTGATAAGGCCATAATGTGACCCTATTCAAATTAGTGTGGACCTATCCTAGAAGGGAATAGACTTATATAAAATGTTTTTAAGGTGCTTAAAAGAATATTAGGGAAGTTTGAATTATGTTATTAGTATTTTCAATATAATTTTTAGAGTATTTTATGTTCACATAAAGATCATTAGTTAGTGAAATGGTGAATAGGTCAAGAGAGATAAGTATATAAATATTAAACATTATCAAGCACTTAATAATTAATTTTATGTACAAGTGGATTCATGAATCCCTTAGATTATAATCTACTCATATTATTATAATTTAATTTAATTTTAATTTTTGACCCTATTTGACCATATTATCATTATTCACATCCCCCATTATCACTATTCATTACCTTTTTAAAACATTGTAGAAGTCACCCTAACATTAAATAAAATCATAAAGGTAAATGTGTAAACCATTTAAATGGCACCTTAACCAAAACTTGAATGAGAATTTAGACCCCTGATTTAAAGTTCTTATAAATTATTTTAGAGGTGGTTGTAATTGTTTTTAAGACCCATTTTGACTACGGAATGGGATAATAATTTTTTTAGTGTTTAACAAGTTATAGGACAATCCATGTGCCCATTTATGTTATGGTGAAGATATAACATTAATTTATATGGTAAATCCTTACTTGAATACATGGGAGTGTAAAGTGAGTTAATAATAGAGATTAATTTTTAGAGAAGAGCCAAATAATGAGAAGGGATACGAATCACCTTCCCATTGACTATTGGGTTGGAGTGTTTTGTCTATAAGAGAAATGAAATCCTTCCTTAGAAAAACTTTTTTCTCATTTAAAAAGTAGAGAGTTTAGGAGAGCTTGAGAAAGGAAATAAGTAACCTAGATAAGGAAGATAACATAGTTTAGGAAGGAGTTATCTTGCCTCCAATATTTGTAGGAAATATCATTTATTTTATTCAAGTGGTGGAGCTAAGGTAGGAATTCATATCTCCCATGCATGTTTCAACTATTTTTTTTATAGAGATATATTTCTTCCCTTGTTTCCTTATGCTTTCAATAGTATGTAAGGCCATTTTTATTACCCTCATTTATTATTGTTTTCCATGGTTGTGTCTATGGACACCATGTGTTTATTTTAATTTCCTATTTTGTTTTAGAGATAAAAAATTCCTCCATTTTTTGGAAATTTTTACAGGCCATTATTTAAAATCATAATATTATGCTACCTAAATGGGTTTAGATTGTCTACATGGTGTGTGCCTTCATGTTTAGGGTTTTATAAAGGTAACCAAGTTACAATTGCTCCTAAAAATCTTCAAGGCATGGGGTTTTGGAAAATGAAAACCCTCATGTTTCCAATGTCCTCTCATGGCAAGGGAGAAAGGATTTGTCAATGAGACACTATAAAGTCATCATTATCCCACCTTATAGTGTGGAGAGTGTAAATTATCATCCATAATGGATAATTTTATAGGATTTATGAGTTATGTAATTCTTTATGGCTTCCATGTGGTTATTATAAATTTTCATATGAGTAGTGTTTTATTATGTTCTTTGGAATCCTCTTCTTGTAAGAGATTTATTAGTGTATTTAATGAGAACTGCAATAAATCTACAAATCAATCCTATCTCAGAGAAGATAGATCCTACTTACACTTCCAATTGGGGATACATTAGATAATAGAGGTCATAACCAATATGGATATGTCATACCTATACTAGGGATATCTTACCACAATAACTTCACTATGGAGGGTTCCAAAGCCTCCACATAAGCAAAACTATGTAATAAAACTAACTAGGTCCTATGTTTTCATATTCACTATACTAATAATAAGTAAAGAAAAATTTAATCTACTGCTTACCAAAGCTTGTGGCATAAATTTGGGGTAATAAACATAAAAAATTGAATATGCATCAAAGATATATACTCATGTCAATGTATAAAAAATCCTAATGCATGTAAGAGAATTTCAAATGCATATCTATCTACTCTTGCAAAGGAGTAACAAAGTTAGGAATACATACCTTTGAAGATGAGCCCACTGATCCTCAATCTCTCCCTTGGCCAAGGTGCTTTGTATGAAGTTGTTGTAGTATGTAAGGATGACAATAATAAATCATCTCTAGGATACACAACCTATCAATACATCTAAAAGTCTTATCCACAAGACAAGATCCATATCTCCAAAGAAAGTATGAAACTGTAAGCTTGTTCCTCAAGTAGAATAGTGGATAATCAAATGTGCAATATATCTTACTTCTCTTATTTTATAAATGGTGAAATGATTGTGTTTATATATGTGGATCTAACCCTAAACCCTTTTGAATGTTTTGGATAATAAGGTTAACCCAATTGACCTAGTATTTTAATTGATAAAAAACATACTAAATTAAGAACTATGTCAGCCATGGCCAACTTAGTTCTTAGTAAGTTATTGTAAAAAACAATACAGAGTCGATGAGGTTGACATAGTCATGTAAACTAAAAAAAGGGGTTTAGGTTAGGGAAAGGTCTAATGAAGGTCGTAAATGACTATAGGAGTGTGTAAAATAGGAGACAAAGATTAGGGGAATGGTTTTTAGAAGACAAGTGTGTAGATAGCAAGTGAAAAATAGGATAACAATATTGCAAAGCATCAACGGTCTACCCACCCCTTTCTCAGTGCACACTTTAGGGTGTGCACTCAAAGATATTGAGACTCTATGGGTCCCTACAAGATAAAGAGTGTCAGTAATTGATAAAAGTTTGAAAATATTATGTGTATACATATGCACCACTCAAAGTTCAACACATGTCATAAAGGTGCAACATGGGATGGTGTTTTGGGAAAAGAAGATAATGACACATAATTTTGAAGATAAATATAGTAAGGGAAATACATTAGATTTACAAATAAATCCTAGCTTAGAGAAGATAGATCCTACTTACACTTCTGATTAGGGATACATTAGATAATCAGGTCATGACCAATATGGAAATGCTAGACCTAAATAAGGGATATTTTACCATAATAATATCACTAGATAAGGTTCCAAAGCCTCTAGTCAAGAAAAACTATGCAATAACCCTAATTAGGTCTTATGTTTTCATATTCACTAAACTAATAATAAGTAAAGCAAAATCTAATCTAGTGTTCACCTAAGCTTGTGGTATGAAGTGGGGGTTAGTAAACATAAAATTAAACATGCATAAGAGAATATTAAATAAGATATGTATAGGTAAAACCTTAATGCATGGAGAGAGAAATATTATTCAAAATCCATTACTTATGCTACTTTTATCCACTAAAGAGAGGAACAAAGTTAGAGATACTTAGAATACAAACTTGTCAAGACTCAATCTCTCCCTTGGCCAAAGGTGATTCGTAAGAGGTTGTTGTAGTTTTTAAGGATCACTAAGAAAGGTTAAGACATCTAAGACTTATCCACAAGATAATATTCTTCTCCAAGCATAAATCCTAAGCTAAGACTCCTCAAGTATAATGGTGTAATAAAATATTGTAAAGAAGCGTAAATGAATAATAATTCCTACTATCTCTCTAATAATGGAAAAATGGATGTGTTTATATAGGAAAATATAACCCTAAACCCTTCCAAAAGTTTTGTCTAACAAGGTTGACCTAATAAACCTAGTATTATAATTGATAAAAAAACATATTAAATAATGAACTATGTCGACCATGGTCAACTTAGTTCTTAGTAAGCTTTGTAGATAATAATATAGAGTCGGTGTGGCTGACATAGTCATGTAAACTACCAAAAAGGGGTTTAGGTTAGGGAAATGGATAATGAATATGGTAAATGACTATAAGAGGGTGAAAAATGAAAGGCAAAGCTTATGAAACATTTTTGAGTTGGTTAAATTGATAACAAGTGTCAATAAGGGACAATAATCCTACAAAGCACTAATGGTCTACCCACCCCTTTTCAATGCACCCTTTAAGGTGTGCACTCAGAGAGATTGAGACTCAATAGGTTCCTATAAGATAAAAACATCAATAATTGACCACTTTTAAAATTATTATGTATACATATGCCCCACTTGAATCTCATCATGTGTTAATCAAGTGAAATAGGGAATAGTGCTTTGAGAAAAGAACATAATGACACACAATGTTGAGGCTAACAAAAATTATAGTATTTTAAAGAAAAAATAATTAAAAGGAAATTATTGAAAGGAAAATAAATAAAAAATTGAATGTGTGCATACCTTGGCTTACCTTTATTACTAGATGGTTATATTTTATGTTTGTAGTTTTTATTATGGAGGGTGTAGAGACTACTTTTGACAAAATTAAGAATATAAAATAAAGAGAAAAATAAATAAATTCAAGAAATCCAAGATAACTTGTGTTATGTGGATGGGACGTACACGGAAATTTGGTAAGTTAGGGTGATAAGTTTTATGTTGGACTAAATAATCAAGTCAAATTTAGAATAAACCAGGTAACCAAAAAGCCAAGACTACTAAAGACCAAAAAACTCAAATAAGTAAACCTTAAATAATAAATACAAACTCACCAATCCAAACCAAGGATACATGTCAAAAAGGATGGTAATCAAAAATCAATGTAAAAGTAGTAACAATCCTAAAACAAATATGGGCAAGTAGAAAAAATGGTAAAACAATATTGATGAGTGAGAATTAACAATCCTTACTCAATCATCAATGGAAAAAGTGCATAAAAAGGAAAACAACATTGATGAGTGAGAAGTAGTAATCCAACCTCACTCAACAATGGAAAAAGTACAAGAAAGTAGAAACAAAATCAAGTGTCCAAAAAAAGGGTAGTATAATAATGACAAATGGTAAAAGAAATCAAGGCATGTCTAGAGAGTTAGGGCAATGGTGTAAATAAATTAATCCATATTTTTTCAAAAATATTTTTTTGTTCTAAGGATAGATAAAACTAAAATAAACTAGTGCTATCATGTTTTTAATATGTAAAGAAGAGGGAACTATAGAAACTAGGAAAATAGATTTAGAATCATAATTTTCTTGTCAAGAGGGGAAATGATATAGGTGGAGGGGAGGATGAAGTAAAAACCAAGGTAGAGGAAATCTTTATCAAATTCAAGACACTCAAATTAGGTTTGCCAAAACAAGAGGACTTTCAACCTTAAAGACTCTAAAAAACTTCATATCCTAGCCACGCAAGTCTTAGGTCAACAAATGAAGTATGCAGATCATCCCATGAAGGCTATATGCATAAAAATTAAAATGGACCAACCTTCCCAAAACATGTTCCCCGTTCCTCAAGATCACTTACAGAACCATCTGTCTACTATGAACATTGAGTACTTGTGTGAGAAAGTAGGTATCACCATAGAGTTTATTGAATTTTCCTATTCCAATCTACTAAACTATCACACCCCAATGTACCTTGGCTCTATTATGAGGCCAACTATGGATTTTGAGCTTTGATTGGAGATAGGAGATGTGCTTATAATCACATCTTTTAGTGTGATTTTGACTTTTGAAATTTGTATGTTGCCTTTTGTATATCATTGTTATTTATTTCAAATGATTTGGATTTTAATTTTATTGATGGATTTTTCTATTCCTCCTCCATATAGATTTGGAAAACCAATCATGGGTGTTAAAGATGAATTTCATTTGAATACTAGGGACCTATTTTCTAAGAGAGATAATTCAAAGAGCATGGTGTCTAAGAGTCTCATAAATTCAAGTGAAATAAAAGTGTTATCTTGACAATGTGGAGTGAAAGGAAAGGTAATCAAGAGGAGTGAATCATGAAACAATTTGAATTAATTCAAATTAAAAAAATATGATAAAGGGTAAAAAAAATGGGATACAGTGATAGTAAAGTGTGATTCCTTATCATAAGAATGAGGGAAATGTAGGAAAACATGCTAACATAGTTTGTTTGTGAAAATTTTATCTATAAAAGAAGTAAAAGCTAAAGATGAGAACAAGGATAAAACACTCATAACCACTATAAAACAAATTCAAGATAAAGAATGAATAGATGGTGATTTTATGAGGAAGGTTAGGTCATATCCATGGTCTTACACTGCAACTCATAAAATCTAAACCCAAGGGGGTGTAAATATCATGTGAAAAATAAATGAGATAAGAAAAAGATGGTATATGTGAGGAAGGCCAAGTCCTATCCATGGTATTAAACTATAAATCATGAAAGAGAAAACAAGGGGTGTCAAAAAGTGTGTAAAATTTTATGAAAATAAAGAGGATAAAATTACATCATGAGGAAGATCAGTCCTATCCATATTTTTACAATGAAACTCATGAAAAAAAGGGGAAACCAAAAGACCAAAAGGAAGGACTAAGGTTTATGAAAGGAGAGAGATACTATAGAGGGTGAGACCCATGTAAGTATCTTACGAAAAGTGTTAGAAGGATATCATATAGAAAGTAGGAAAATAAGGGAAGGAATTCACGTTAATGTATATATCAAGGATGAGCATGTAAGAGACAAGGCTATGTGTCTCAAAAGGTTTCTTGGAGTTGAATTAGTTTTATATGATGCCAGGTAGAATAAGAGTGGGCATTAAAAGATGCCCCAAAGGGTAAGTGGATATAGGTATGGGCATCAAAGAATGCCCCAAAGTCTTAAATGATATGTGGGTGGGCATCTTAAGATGCCTCAAAGGCCAAAGTAATGTGTGGATGGGCATCACAAGATGCCCCATAAGATAAAAAGATAAAGAAAATATAAAATAAGATAAGAAGGAAAGAGCACCCCATATAGTGTCTAAATGGATTCAAGTTACCTAAGAATATTTTAATAGGGGATGTGATGCTTGAGAAAATAAAGAGGATGCTAAGTAAGAAGAGAGAAATAGAGATCTAAGTCATCCAGATAGGAGAGCAAGGGAAATAATCAGATACAAAGTCAATTAGGTCAACTATGTATTATTGAGAAGGGAACTGATAAGAGTACAGAGTTGAATAGGTTGACTTAGTACTTTTAGATAGAAAGAAGAAGAGCATAGAGTCGACTAGGTCAACTTAGTATTTGTAAATAGGAAGAGACTAAGACAAGAAAGATACAGAGTCAACCAAGTTGACATAGTACTAAAAACATGAAAAAAATAGATTGATAAGGATATAAGGTTGACTAGGTCAACTTATTACTGTAACCTAAATGTTAGAAAGGATACTATGTCAACTAGGTCAACTTCATACTATAGTTATGGAAATAGATAGCCTATAAGAGACTATGTCGAATATAATGATAGTGTGCTAAGAATAGGGAAATATTTTTCAATGTAATTAAAGAAATAAATGAAAGAAAACACATAAATAATTGGATCAATGAGAATGATCCAATTGGGGCACATAGCATAAAGCCTTACACCAATGTTGGTTAATGCAAGTTTTTGTAATACAACACACAATGATTAGAAAGCAAGTAGTCAACTGAAAAGTAAATTCTAACTAAGTGGTCATCTTAAGTGTTAGATTATTATAAATTGTTATTTTAAGTGTGATAGGGAATTTGGATGAAAATAGGGAACTAGAAATCAATCTATGGATGGTTTTAGGATATTTAGGCTGAAAGGAATCTATGTTGGTAATGGTAATGGCTTGGTATTGGGGCCTACCCCCTCACTTCACAATCCCATAGCGATATGGGTGTTGGGTGATTTTTTAATATATAACATTAACTAGATGTTTATACTTGGCCATAAAACCAATTTGGCTTCCTCCTTGGTGATGATATCCAATTAGGTATACCTTGTGAATACAAATGTTAAATTCATTTTGAATATTGTGTGATTTGGTAGTGTGCGTAAAAAGAAAAAAATGGTGCAACTAATTGGCAATTTGAAAAACCACCTAATTAAACTATTTGAACTACTTTAAGCATGAAAACAATTAAAAAATGAAAGTGTGAATTAATTACTAGCATATAGTTATTAATTTTCAAATTAAGAATGGTATAGAGTCAGTTTAGGTGACACTATATGCAAACATTATAGAATAGAGTTGACTGGGTCACTACTATTTTGTAGAAGCAAGAGTATTTAAGAACTAAATCGACTAGGTAAACTTAGTGTCTTAGAAAGAAGATAACATATAAAACTAATTTGACCAAGTTGACTTAGTTTATTGTATGATTATATTTTTGAAGACTGCAAACTTATACAAAATAGAACTATTGAATTGAGAAAGAGAGAAAGAAAGGAATCTTGGTGGGTTGGAAGATGATTAAGATTGTAAATTTTTTGTTGAAGTGCCTTGAATGTTACTTGCAATTTATACCAACTAAATTTATTGGATCAACCTAGTTTTTTGAAACCCTATTTGTTAAAACATGTTAAGATGACTAAGTTGACCTAGTTGACTTAGTTTCTTATCTAGATGCTGACTAGAAGATTAAGTCAACCTGCATGACTTAGTTTATCATTTTGGATGTTGATTGAAAGACTAAGTTGACTTGTTTAACTTAGTTTATTATCTATAAATTAAGAATAATAATGTTTTCACCTATTTGATCTAGTAACATGTATCTGATGAAGACTTGAATAGATAGAACAAAGTCATTTTAATATGATTGTGTGTTAAACCTTCACATAAAAGTTAGAACTATACCAGTCTGGTCAACCTAGTATCAAAAATATTTAAAATATAATAAAATAATAGAAATGAAAAGTGTGAAATAAAACCTACAAGGGTTAGATTCACATTGGGTTCACCAGAATGTATATAATGGAAAATGCAGTAGATCTACAAATCAATCCTAGCTTGAAGAAGATAGATCCTACTTAAACTTTTGATTGGGGATATATTAGATAATCAAGGTCATGACCAATATAGATTTGTGAGACCTATCCAATGGATCTCTTTCCACAATAACTTAACTAGGGAGGGTTCTAAATCCTCTAGTCAAGCAAAACTATGCAATAAACCTAACTAGGTCCTATGTTTTTATATTCACTATACTAATAACAAGTAAAGAAAAATATAATATAGTGCTCACCCAACCTTCTAGAACAAGTGGGGGTAATAAAAATTAAAATTAAACATGCATAAAAGACATATACTCATGTCAATGTATACTAAATCCTAATTCATAGAAGAGAAGTGTAAATGCATATCTATCTACTCTTACAAAGGAGGAACAAAGTTAGGAATACTTACCTTTGAAGATGAGCCCACCAAGACTCAATCTCTCCCTTGGCCAAGGAATTTCACAAGAGTTTGTTTGGGTATATAAGGATGACAAGGATAAATCAGCTCTAGGCTACACAACCTATCAATACATACAACAGACTTCTCCATAAGATAATATTCATATCTCCAAAGAAAGTATGAAACCTTAAGTTTGCTCCTTAAGTAGAATGGTGGATAAGAAGATGCACAATATATGTTAATTATTCTCTTATTTTATAAATAGTGAAATTATTGTGTTTATATAGGTGGATCTAACCCTAAACCCTTTCAAAATTTGTAGCCAACAAGGTTGACCTGGTCAACCTAGTATTGTAGTTGACAAAAAACATACTAAATAATTAACTATGTTGGTAATGGCAAACTTAGTTTTTAGTAAGATTTTTTAAATAACAAGGCAGGGTTGATGTGGCTGACATAGTCATGTAAACTACCAAAAAGGGGTTTAAGTTAGGGAAAGGGCTAATGAAGGTGGTAAATGACTAGCAGAGTGTGTAAAATAGGAGGAAAAGCTTATGAGAATGGTTTTTAGGAGACAAGTGTGTAGATATCAAGTGGAAAAATGGACAACAATCTTGTGAAGTACCAATGGTCTGCCCACCCCTTTCCTGGTGCACCCCTTAGGGAGTGCACTCAGAGATTGAGACATGACAGGTTTTTGCAAGATAAAAAGCATCAATAATTGATAAAAGTTTGAAAATATTATGTGTATATAGCTAGTGGGTATTCATAGATGTAAATTATCATTGGTATTATCAAATTTATATTTACCACATATTTCCTTATTTATATTACATTATATTGAACCATTGATGCACTTTATGCTCAGAAAGTAGAGTCTTACGCTTGAGCATGCCTGGGGAAACTACTTAATGATATCAATAGGATGGGAATAAAGTGGTTGAATCATTTGATCTTCATATATAGAATAGTAAGAATGGGAAAAGAAATAAATTAAAATTATCTTGGTCTCTTAAGATAAAATAAAATAAAAGCATTACCTTGTACTTAAACATGACAATTATAACATTGTAATACATGATCTAAATATTAAGAAAAAATGAATAGAAAAAATTATATATAATTATGTGTTTTGATAAATTGGAAACTAAATATTAATTAAAAACACCTAAAATTATGCCTTGAAGCATGACACACCTGATGGTAGAGTTAACTTATCCTTAGACATGGAATATTTATTGTATTCATTGCACTATGTGATATGTTAGTAGAGATTTGAGATCATTAACATAGAGAGAGTGTTTAGTTGAGTTAATAGGATTCCTTGAGATTATTATAACATCCTTAAAACTATACTTTATAATTTCAATAACTTATAGGAGGAAGTATACGTAAGGAGAAGGGGATATGAGGCCCAATTTCTCATAGTTCTAATTTTCTTGGAATTTATATATTATACACATATCCTATTGTGACGTGAGACACTTGATGTTATGTTTTTATATTATTATCATATTACTAATAATACATTAGGTTATTTACTCAATGTTGTTGCCTTTTTTTTACAAGTTATAGGACAACCCATGTGCCCATTTATGGTATGGGAATGAGAAAATTTATGTGTATGGAAAAGCCTTGATTTCCAACATGGGTGTGTAAAGTGAGTTAATGATAGAGAATAATTTTGGGAGAACATCCAAGGAATTGGAAGGGAAAAGTGTCACCACCCATTGGCCATTTGTTTGGATTTTTTTTTTTAAGAGTAAGAAATACCTTCATTATAAGAACTTTGTTTTTGCAATTTCAAATTAGAGAGTTAAGGAAAACTTGAGGAAGCAAATAAGGATCATATAAAAGGAGGATGAGAGCTTATTTTGGGAAGGATTTAGATTTATTCCAACATTTTTAGGATATCCCCTTCATTTATATTCATGTTTTGGTCCTAAGGTATGCATTCATGTCTCCATTGCAAGTTTCATTTTTTTTAAGAGAAATATTTCTTCTCTTATTGACTTGTGCTTTCAAGAGGATGTAAGTCCATTTATATTACCCTCCCTTGTTTTTATTTTCCATGGTTGCTCTTATGGACACCATGTGTAATATTATTTACTACATTTTTTATTTTAGATGAAAATCCCTACATTTTTGGGTTATTTTTATAGCTAATTATTTGATTTAAAATTGTATCATTAAGCTTCCTAAATGGGTTTAGATTATCTACATGGTATGTGCCTTCATGTGTAAGGTTGAGACAACTAAGTTATGTTATAGCGCAAATTTTCACCCTTGAAAGGGTGTTTTAATCCCTATAAACTTGAGCTATGCAATGGGATTAGTCTTAGGTTGTGGGTGACCTATAAGTTAACTAAAACTCTATATTATAGGGCTAGATCCCCTTGATATATCAGTTAGGCTCACTATACTACTAACTTTAAAAAGAAAAGGTAAAAGGATAACATGAAAACAAACTAACTAAGGGAGGTGATAAACCAAAACAAAACCCTCCAATTGACTATCCTGCACTAAGAACATGGATTTGGCTTGAATCTAATTATATTTTTAAGATAAGGACCTTCAAACATGAGTGTTTCAACATGGAGATCATAGCCAATGAATTAAATTATAGCTTTAGTCAAGAGGTCTAAGGAAGGCACTAATGACATAAAATCCATTTTCAAACCATGTATATCTAAATAAAACTCACCATGTGACCTGAAATAAGATAGTTTATTTGCAAATAGGTAGGAGAGGAAAAATGAGAGAGAGTATAATCACTATTACTAGCATTCATCAATAATCACACAAATATGCTAGTTACAAGTATGTGAGGAGGTAATAATTAGATTAGTTCATTATTAAAGGCATACTTCAAGTGTTTAGTTGAGTAGGGCTTCACCATACTCAACTAAAGGATCATTACAAAGCCAAAAAAGGTTGTATATATAAATAATGAGAGGAGAGAGAGAAGTGGCATAGGAGAGATTCATTGACAAGTGTTTAACACTCATGGTAAGAGTTAAAATAAAGAGGTAGGTTATATAATAGTATAATAAGGTCTTTAATGACAATTGTTTCCTTATTTATTATGCTTCATCATGGAAATGGTGTAGGAGTTTCTCTCTTTACTTGACACATCTTGTTTCTTCTTTAAATTACCCTCATTTTGGCTTGGAAAGTGACAAGTGGCACTCCTTGGTAATAAAATCACCTTTAAATTACATTTGATCATGTTATTGACACCTTGCATTAGATTAATAACCTTCTTATACTGACATTTTAGTAGTGATCATATCCTCTTAAGTATGTTGAAACCCATTTGAGCTCACTTTGTCTCTCTTACTCAAATGCTTCAAATCTTGATTTCATCTTCATTGAATGCAGTATCTCTCCATGAATGAGATATCTATGTCTTGAAAAACCTAAATCAATTCTTGTGTGTGCCTCAAACACTCTTTAAGACTTCATTTCACACTTAAAGCCTATATTCGCCTTCAATTCCTTATAACCCTGAAAAGATAAAAAGATCTATGTGTAGAATATTACACAAATGTTCATAGAAAAATAATCATGGATTTGATTTCCCATTATTCTCTTCTGACTATGTACAAAATTTCATGACCAGACACTAAGTGCAAGTACACTTACTCCACTTATTTCTTTCTCCAATTAGCCCTTAATTAAGTCTCTAGGCCTAGAAACTAAGATTTGCTTCCAATCAATGCTCAAATGTGTGAAAATACAAGTAAAATTTTGTTTCACTTTATGGACCTCCTAAGCATGACCCATGTAAAATGTAAGGATTTGAGACATTGTACAAATGGGTGAACCAAAAAATGGCAAAAACCCTAATTTAGATGCATGTCCATGCCTAAGAGGCAAATAGAGCTATTTATTAATAAATTTATAGGTTAAAATGTTTTTTAAGTGCCTAAAAAATCATAGGCAAACTAAATACCTTGTGAGGAAGATCTCCAAGAGTATTCCCAGGTCTGTAGATAGGCTTCTTGGACAATAAATGGTGCAGTCATCCCTTTTGACCCAACTTACAGAATTGAAAATATCATATACCCTCTTAAGAGTCCTAAAAAAGTGTGTAGAGGAATATGTAACCTATGCCCAAGCTTTCAAATCCTTTATACCTAATTTGGAGACTTATCAGCACCCTATACACTCATAATTAGGCCTATAATCATGTTTTTTAGGTCAATTCCATATAGTTTTACCTTCACACGTGACAAAATATGTTCATATAGGTGTGTGAAAGAGGTATAGAGATCATAAAAATTATTTTTAAGTCTCTCTCATCCATTTTAAGTGTTTGAACACAATATTTCTCTCATCAGGTCATATTTAGTCTCTTAGTAGCTTGTGAGTGTCTTACACTCTTAAGGATCATTTGTAGAGATAAGGCCATTAAATTGAGAATAAATGTTTGAAAATTTGAGAAAATAATCCTTGTTAAATAACCATAGGATATTTTGGCACCATGAAAATTTTCAATCGAGATCTGAGCAAAATTTAAGAGTCTCTTGAGCTCACTTGTAGTTTGTGAGTGCCTTACACTCTTAAAATTTGTTCATAAATTGAAGGTCTTCAATCTAATAAGTAATAACAGATGAAGGGAGTAGGAAGACCTCAAAAACATATCCAAATTCTAATTATTCCCATGCATTTTTTTAAGATAGTTTACACGTGGAGAAGATAGCCTTCATAGGCAATATAGGTCTACCAATGAAATTGAGAGGTATTTGTTTAGCAAAACAGGGCATAAAATACTTTTCATTGGTTTTAAATACCTCTTTTAGGTCTATATAAATCTATCCCATGCTTTTAAATTATCCTTAATGGGTATCCCCATTCCAAAATATCCACAACCTACTACTTCATGTCTTGAGGATTTGTGGACAATTTAATAAATCTTACCCTAATAGCCTTCTTATGCTTTTTGTTCATCTCAAGGCATCCAAAAATATTATAATATTTCCTTGATATTTATTAGACCTTGAAATAATATTAAAAAATCATTTAAAATCCAAATTTCATGCTTCTTTTGATAAAATACACACAATCCTAAGACTTGCATAGTCTACTTTATGAAGTTGGTGACAAGGACTATAGGTCTACAAGGGTCTAGGATTTTTTATGACTCAAAAGTGAGTCTCCCACTATCTATTCATTCTTTATCCAACCTAAACATATCCTCACACTATTTTACCATGGTTCCTACATCTCATCTAACCCTTGAACTCCATCATCAACATAAGAGTCACTATATTTCATATGAAAAAGAGACCTACATGTTTATAGACCTGTAGGTCTATTTTTTGTCATTTTAGGCCATTTCACCATGCATTTTGGATCATGGTGTATACACATAGTATTTTTAAACTTTTATCACTTACTAACACTTTGTATCTTGTAGGAACCCATCGAGTCTCAATCTCTCTGAGTTTATGCCTTAAGGGGTGTTTCAGGAAAGGGTGGGCAGACCCTTGGTGCTTCATAAGATTGTTTTTCCTTTCGCCACTTTCCATATGCACATTTATATCTTAAAAAACATTTACCCTAACATGATTCTTATCTATTATACCCATTATATTCATTTATCATGCTTTATCCTATTTGTTCTTGCCTTGACCCCCTTTCACCAATTGACTATACAAGGTTGACTGGGTTGACCCTGTATAGTTTTTATCCTCTAATTACTATATAGGGTCAATTGGGTCAACCCTGTAATGTTTAGGGTATTTTTCATTTTTAGTTTCATCAGCCTTTGATTGACCTAACTTGGGACCTAGTGTTGTACCTCCTAAAAACATATAGGGTCAACTAGGTGGACCCTATATAGTCGACATATTCAAAAAGATTTAGGGTAAGATACACTTATATACAAGTTCATTAAAGCCATTTGAGAATAGAGAATCAAATAAGAATAAGTGTAACAAATATCTACTTATTAACCATTCTACTTGAGGAATAAATCTTAGGGTTCCATACTTTATTTGGAGATATGGATCTTCTCTTATGGAGAAGTTTTTTGGATGCATAGATAGGTTGTGTAGCCTAGAGATGATTTGTATTTACTATCCTTACATATAACAACAATCTCTTGTGAAGCACCTTGACCAAGGGAGAGATTGAGGCTCGGTGGGTTCATCTTCAAGGTAAGTATTCCTAACTTTATTTCTCCTTTGTAAGAGTAGATAGATAATGCCATTGTGTTTCTCTCCCATATATTAGGATTCTATATACATTGACATGAGTATATGTCTTCTATGCATGTTTAGTTTAGTTTTTTTGTTTCTAACCCCTACTTTGTGCCACAAGCTTTGGTGTGCACTAGATTACATTTACTTTCTTATTTATTAGAATACAGTGAATAGTAAACCTAGGACCCTTTTAGGTTTGTTACATGATTGTGTTAGATTGTAGGCTTTAGAAACTTTCCTATCATGGTATATTTTGATAAGTGATCCTGTAATCAGGTCTGGTAGATCCCCATATTGGTCATGCTCCCACTTAACAAATGTATTCCCAATCAAAAGTGTAGGTATATTTTATCTTCTCCAAGCCAAGATTGATTTATAGACATGATGTCTTTCTAATTGCATATATTCTAGTGAATTTGACATGAACTAACCCTTATAGGATTGTTTCACCTTATTTAATTTCTTTCATTCTTTTATCATTATTTTTATCATAGATTTGTCATATTGGATCAATTATATTGACCCAGTATCTAACTTCTATGTGTAGAATCTCAAGTACATGCTACTAGACTGACCCTATTGACCAAGTACAAGTTTTTAGACTTTCAAACATCTAGTCTAGACTAATAGGTCAACCCAGTCAACCTAGTACATTTTTAGGCACTCAACAACAAGTTTCTATAAAGCTTAATCAACCCAATCGACCCAGTTAGTAGAATTTACAAGCATATATCAAGGTTATTGAATATCAATCTTCATTATCTACATCTCATATCCACCAAAGTTACTTTTTATCCTTCTATCACTTTATTTAAAATATTTCTTTTTATAGTTAGCAATCTTTAAAACTACCCTTGCATAGTCAATTGGATTGACCCTATCAACCTAGTTATATGTTTTATATGTTGTTTGGAGAACTGGGTCTACTCTATCAACCCTATTCATTTTCAGACCTTACTTATGTAGTATAAGTTCAACCCTATTGACCTTGTTTTGTATTTTTTATAAACATTATTGACTATATCAACATTGTACCTTGTTTCAAAGTTTGAATTTACCTTATGTGCTAGTAATTAGTTCAGACTTTCTTTTCTTATTTCTTAAATGCTTAGAACAGATCACATAGCTTAATTAGGTGGTTTTAAATTAATAATTTAGTTTAAATATTTTATATTTTATGGACACATGATCAAATCACAAAATCTAAACAAAAATTTCAACATTTGTCTACCCAAGGCCAATGTACTTAGATTTCATCACCAAGGGAGAAGTTGACTTGATATTTGGGTCAAATATAAAGCATGGTTAAAGGTATATTTTGGATAATCACCGACACCCTTATCATTGTGGTGTGTGAAGTGAGGGGGTAGGTCCCAATACCAAGCCTATATCATTAACACTATAGATCCCTTTCAACCCGAACTACCTAAAACCATCCTTAGATTGCCTTTCTAGTTCCTTGGTTTCAGCAAACTTATCATCACATTTAAAATCATATCTTAATAATTGTATAAAAATTTAAGTTGACCAATTAGGTAGCTATTTACTCTCCAAGTTGATTTCTTTCTCTTTGATCAATTGTATTTTTTATTACAAGAACATGGATTAGCCAATGTTGATGTAAGGTTTTGTGTTGTATACTTCAATTGTACTAGCCATCATTAATCCAATTAACTATTTTTTTCCCTTATATTATTTATTTTCAAATTACTTATAAAATTTATCTTGTTTCAATTCACAAATCTATTATAGGTTTTTTAATTTTCCCTTTCTACTGTACTAGATCGACCCAATTGACCGTGTACCTTTTTCTAATCTCTATTCACTATACTAGATCAACCTAGTCGACCCTATACTATTTACACACCCTATTTTCTCTTTTTCTAACCTCTATTTACTGTGCTAGATCAACCCAATTGACCTTGTACTATTTATAGATCCTATTTTTGTGCTAGGTTGACCTATTTAACCCTGTACTATTTCTATCATTTCTTATTTCCTTGCTTTCTCATCTATCTTTCTTTCCCTTCATCATGGACTTTTCACTTGATGACAGTACTGAGTTGTAGTCAATAAACATGATGAATTTTACCAACCCTCATAGGGTTTCTGATAGATAGAGTAGGGTTCCTCTTTTGGATGCTAATAATGTTCATATTTCCACTCACACAATGAACCATGAGACCCCTCCTAATACTTCTTTATATCATAATAATATTTTCTCATTAGAAGACCAACCCAAATTAGAGTATACCCTCAAAATGATCTTTTTTATCTCTAAATTTACTCAACATTGAGGAAAATATCCTTCTACCATTTACAATCTTACGATTAGTGGTCAATCTGAAGAGCCTCATTCACCTACTCCTACATTCTCAAATATATATTTTTGTACCACTTTCTTTGATTCTTAGCCTCTTCATTTGATTATTACCCCTTATCATACCATGACCTCTTCTTCTCTAACTTCTTCTACCTCCATGCCTAGTATATCCACAAACATGGCAAGTTCTACATCTAGTGGGCCTCTCAGAAGATCCACTATCCTTAATCCTTCCACTAGTGCACCATTTGCTACCCAAGGTAATCATGATTCTAATTCTTCTTCTTCTCAACCATTCACTATTCCATCTTTTACTACACAAGCAAATTTTTCCACTAGCGCCTCACATTCTCATGATTCCTCTCAAGCTCTTATCAATACCAATAGTGTTACCCAAGACACTAATACCACCTCTAATGCTTCTGATAATGCTAATCAAATATTGTTATAAACACTCAATCAAATGAATTCCTTTAAATCTCATAACATAAATAAAATTATGAGAATGCAAAACCACCTTATTCATCTTCAATCTCATCCTCAACCAATGGCTTGGGGCACACATAACCAAAATATTCCCCCTCTTCCTCTTCAATATTCTTAATTAAATCTCATTCCTCAACCTCCTTTGATCAACAAAACCATTATGCATCTCCAAAATGAACCTCTTACTACTCAAATTTCTAACATAGATATAGGAGGTATCACACCTACAATTTCTTATAATGGATCAACTAATCCCACCCTTCATCTTAAAACATTTGGAAATATTTATAAGGATTGGGTCAAATTAAACACCTTTTTACTACCAAACTCTTAGACAAAATGCTCACAGGTGATGCCTTGGATTGGTACAATCAACTTATAACTCAATCCATTACTAGTTTGGAGGATTTAGTGAATACTTTAGTTACCAAGAATTCCAAACTAGTGATCTTCCTAAAAACACTTTGGCCCACTTCATAAATTGTAAACAACTTGAAAATGAAACTACTGAAGCCTTTGTTAAAAGGTGAAAAACTTTGTCAAACAAATCTGACCATAACATGGCTAATGACAATATTTTCCATCTCTTTACCAATGCCCTTTTTCCTAAACTTTAATATCAGGTTTGTACTCTCTCTCTCCACATACATTGGAGGAGGCTATTGACCAAGATAAATGACAAGATTTTATTGTGTCGATTTGATCCACCCCAACATTCTATGGGTCCTCATCTCTTAAGAACAAAAAATGCAATATTACCAATGATGTTGTTACATATTGTTATGACACCATTCATAATGTTCAATCTATTTTTCCTACCCCTTCTCAACAATTTACCAATCCTCATTTATCTTCACCAAGAAAAATTAATGTTCATAAACCTCTATCTTCAATTGAATTTCTTAATCATATACCTAGGCCTCTTCCATTAGATCTTGACCCTACCTGTCTTATGAAATACTAATATGATCCTTACGAGTTTTGTTGGTTTCATGATAGTTGGGGTCATTCTCATGAGACTTGTTGACAACTTCATAATTTAGCTATGGAATTTATTCTTGGTCCTAATTTTGATCATGATTCTATCATTTGAAAGTGTCAACAAGCTTATGAAATTACTTTTAAGGATTATAAATCACATGATAAATCTCAATCCTTGAACCAAGCCAATGTTCACTTAGCTATCTATAAAGACCCTCTTCCTAATCATTAACCTATCCAAGATAATCAAGACAAATCTACCCCTTCCATTAACAATGTATAAAGTATTTTTTAACCCACTTTTGAAGATAATGTGTTTATCATGACTAATATGTGAAGGGCGGTTGATTTTATCAATTCCCAACCTCTCTACACTCCATCTATAACAAATTGTGTTATCTAAGATTCTTCTCAATGAGTTGGGCAAGATGACCTTATTAATTTTGATGATTCAATTTATGATTATCCCTTGTATAACACTTCCTTTTCTATTTATACCAATCTTTCATCATCTTTTAACACTAATGACACTCAAATTTTTACTAACACTTCTTCTACCAATTCTCAAAATCAACTTGAACCAGGTACTTCATCATCACAACATAGTATACAACCTTGTTCTAAACCTTCTTATTCTTCTTTCCAAAATAAATTTTAATTCACTTTGGCTCCTCATTTAGAGGACCTTCTTAACCATTATGCACCTATATCTAACAACCTTATTATGGTTTATGATGAGTGGGATCCTATCATGAAACTCACTATTCTTCCATCCCAGATTCTATTCCTTGAGCTTATGAGGACGTATCCATGTCATAGAAACTATCTTATGTAACTATTATTCAAGATTAATATCCCTCATCCTCCCTTAGTAGTATGGGAAGTATCCTTATCTAGATCTGAGGATAGTATATTACAAAAATACAAAGATATGTCTATCAACATTGATGAAATAATTGACACTTCTTTCTATTTAAAATTTCCTATAGCTTATATGATTCCCAATGAGATTATACTTCATATGGATGATCCTCCATAATTCATTAGTGTCCAAATAGGTGATATCCAACTTAATAATGCATTGATTGATGAGGGATTTGGCACTTTCATTGCCTCTCTTAACTTTATCAAAACCCTTAGATATTCAAAATGCAATATCAAGTCTACACAAAAAACCTTCCAAAGATATGATAAAATGAAAATGCCTCCTCTAGGTTGTGTGTGGCTTCTCATTACTATTCCACATATCATCATTCATGTGAAGGTGATGATCTTTAACTTTCCTCTTTCTTATAACATCTTGCTTGGTGCTTCTTCCACCTACCAATGTGTTAACTTCCTTAATAATGGAGCCATTTATAAGATTAAGGGTGACACTAACCCTTGTAATTTTAAATAATTCCAAGACTATGGTGTCTTCAATATTCTTACTCTTGAACCTTTGCCTAACATTCCATTCCATGAGTCTCAATTTCTTAACTTTCCTATTAATTCAAACTGAGGTTGCAATAGACATCCTAAACAAAGTGGGAACATTCCTCATAACCTCTTAGATTTCAATGATGATGAGCCTAATAATATTAAGCTAAAGATTAAAACTTCTGATCTCTAACCTCACCTCATCTCGTAGCTTCCTGCTTTTTAGAAGCTTCGTTCTCATAAACCTCCTTGTAAAGACATTATCGTAGTCTTGACCAAGAGTCAACATTCTATTCACCACACTTTCTTAGATGACAAGGTCATACCTACTTATGTCATTGATCTTCATACCCTAGATTATGATGATGGTTATTCCCTAGATGATCTATTCTTAGGTGGTCTTGTATAGGCTCATTATACTAAGATTGTCTATTACCATTCTTTTTTACTTGAGTGTTTCATTTATCTTCCCATTTTCCTTCATTTATAGTTTTTAATTTTAGTATTTTTTTTCTATATCATAGAGTAGAGATGGCGCCAACACCTCTAGTTTTTTAGGATCCTTGTAGGAGTATGCTCATGCATCGTGCTATGACCAGGCCTTACCACTTTTCTAGGTACCCTAATCACCATAGTTGGTTTACTCTTAAGATTACTGAAACCCTTCTTAGACATTATATAGATCCCACTCCTCCCTTAGTAGATACCTTATAAAATTATATTCCTACTTCCACTATAGCTGAGCCTCTTCTTTCTCCTACTATAGTTGAGCTTGTTCCTACTCATGTTCTTGCTCTTGTTGATCCTACCCCTGCATCTCATCCCATTGCTCTTTCCATTGAGCTTAGTTCCATTCCTCATCCATCACCACCTTATCTTATTGATTGTTTGCTCCCTTTGCCTAATATGGCTTCATTGCCCACTAGATGGGCCAAAAATTCTTCTTCCACTCCTATTATACCTCCTTTTGTGAGTGTTTATCCTAAGACCACTCAAAATTGTATATGTTACTTACATGTGATAAATAATCATTCTTATACCCATTATCTCAAGATGTGAAAATATATTGATACTTTACATCCTTCCTCTCCTTCCCCAGACAAAGCCATACCTCCCCTAAAGGTTTTGCCTGAATATATACCTAAGTATGGTGAGGTGTTTTGTTTTTGGAACTAATGTGGCACCCATCACACTAATCATTAATACATCCTTCAAAAACACCTTAATTATCACCTTATATCTATTCTTGAACCTTCTTATCTTCCTACCATAATTTGTCCCCATAAGAAGGCTTCTCCTACTTCTCCCATGGCTCCAATTGTAGTGGTTTCTTCATCATCTTCTATGCCTCCACCCATGATTCCTTTACCTATGGGACTCCCCTCACCCATGAGTCCTTCTCCATCAATGATGCTTACATCTCCCATAGAGCCCACTCCATGCATTCTTATGACCATCCCTTACCTAATTTCCCTCCTCAACATGATCCTTTGAATATTCCTATTTTTTTAGTTAAGGAGATTAGAAAAGAAGTATTTTCCCAATTTTCATTGAAGATTGATGAGACATTAGCAACAATTCATATCCAACTTCATAGAGATTCATTTGATGTTTTGGATAATGTGCGTGGGTAGATTTATAATTACTTATGAACACATGCATGGTACCTTTAAATTTATATTTTGATTGGACATGTGATCTAATTTTATGTTTATCTATTTGCTATATCATTTGACACTATGTCAAATTCATATTTTTCTTATATAATGCTCTTACCTTTTTGAATTATATCTTGATTATATTGTTAAATTATAATTACATATGACTATCTTTCTCTATCATTGTTTTCTATTTATTTCTTGATTTTTTCTCACAACTCTCTTCTTGTGTCTTCATTATTATTTACTTTCTTATCTCTATTTTCATAGATAATTCTCATTATGGCTTAGTTATACAAACCCTGTTCCCTTTGTTTCTTATGTCCTTATTACCATGTGATCAATTAGCAAATAATGCATCTCATTATACTTTATTTATACTAATCCACTTTTGGATCTCCTTTTTTCCTTCTTCCTTTTTCATAACCTAAGCATATACATGGTTGAGATTTGATATCACATGCTAGTTCATTGTTAAGCCTAAGTGTCCTAGTCAGTCTTTGTCTTTGGTTACTTAGCTTCCTTTAGCCTTAGCCTAGGTCTCATTCATATGTATCAATACATCTCTCATGATTGATCATTCCAAATATATATAGAGGAGTAACATTAAAAAATCCATAAAAATTAAAAGCCAAATCATTTTGTAAAAGGTAATGATATAAAAGGTAAAAATATTTATAAAATTTAAATCACACTAAAAGATGTGATTCAAAGCACATCTCCTTCTTCTGATCAAAACTCAAACTCCATAGTTGGACCCATAGTAGAGTTGAGGTCCTTTGGGGTACATTAAGCCAATAGATTAGAAAAGGATAATAAAAAAATCTTTTAGTGCTACCTATTTTCTCACGTAAGTACCCAATATTCATAGTAGACCGAAGGCTCTGTAAGGGGTCCTAAATAATGGGGAACACATCGTGGAAAGGTATGTCCATTTTACCTTTTTATTTTACCAATCTACCTTCATGAGTTGATATTTGTATCATGCCTATTTGCCTATAAAGCTTTATGTCTATAGCAAACATTTTTCCTTTGTACATTGATGGTTACTAGTCACTTAGTGTCTTCTCATGTCCTTAGTATACTTCTTGCCTTCTAAGGTATTCTCATAAGATGCCTAAGTCTTGATTTTTAAACTCCCTTATTCATTCCCTATATCAATCATATTTCCTATTGATAAATATTGATTTGTCTATTGATCACTCCCTTTGGGATCTCATTTGTGATTTGTTTTGTAAGACTACAGATAGGACACAACATTCCTCACAAATTACCACCTTTTTCCTTCATATTACCAAAATCCTTTATTACCTAATTTTTCCTATTTATTCCACCCTAGTGGTGTTCTCTTTGTGATTTGCAGTGTAAGACCATGGATAAGACCTAACATTCCTTACAAAAACTTCCAATAATACAAGTCACAAAAAAAATTACATGCATCAAATATGAGATAAGATGTGATTGATTATGATGTTACACATCATTGACATGAATCCCAAATTGATTTAGTGTGTTTTATGCTTACTTCATTTCTTTTTTCTTCTTATTTTATAAATGCATGTAAGAGTTCAACCATTTCTTTAATTTTCATACTTCCCAGATTGAATTAGTGTGATAAATTTAAGGCCAATCTTTTACCAATTTTGTTTTTCTCTTATACTTACCAACATGATTTAATATAATTGATTGACGTAATTGATTTTTTTTAATACCATTTGTTCCATTTTACATACCTTCCATTTTATTACATTGTTTTCATACTTCCCAACATGATTTAGTATGATTTTACTTGTTTTAATTTGGTGCAAAAATATTTCACTTTGGTTTAAAAACAAATTCCTTTTTTTACCATCTTATTTTACCATCCCTTGGTTCTTTATACTTAGTCATTTTCTTGTTATTACACATTCCCAACTTCAAATAGGGTGTAGTACATTTTTTATTGATTATATTTTACCAAGTCCTTTTTCCCTAAATCTTTTTAGCCATGCATGTGTTCTACATAATGCTAGAAAAGAAACCAGATCTCATATATTTCCTATAGCATATACAACAAACAAAAAAATACATGTGCTAGAAATAAATATATCCAAATCATCCATAACCACAATCATGATAATGACAACATACACAATCAATATCAATATGTCAAAATGATACATCATACACACACACAATAAGTAAAACCATATACACTGCTCTAGCTCTATGGTTGGGTTTCATCCTATATATATCATAGCCTAGCCAGCTACTTGCTAAGGCCTTAGTCTGAATCCTCTAAATATTACACTATAAGGAGGACATCTAAGATCTCAATCCATCTACCTATATCTATAGATTTGCCACTCATGCCTATACCTACACCAACTAGGCTAAGGTCACCATGTGTGTCTCTCTCTCTTACTCCTACACCTATGTCATATGGGTTAGGGTTATTGTATGTGCCTATGTCATCTACATCACTATAACTAGATGCATATATCTCTCCTCTACCAAGGAATACCATGCCCATATCTCACTTACAACTATCTTTATTGGTGGTTGTATCCTCTCTCTATGCTCATATCTAGCTTACTACTTCCCCTTCTAATCTAAACTAGCTCACCTAAGTTGGGGTAGATGGTAAACTAGGGTCCCCTAATGCAGTTGGGTCATATAACCATAGAGTCTCATCTAGGATGTCATAGAGTGATCCCCTCATAAGGGACCACCATCTCTCCTCCTCATCCTTAGCTATGCCTGTAAAATCACACCTAGATAGATATTAGATCACTATTATATCTCATAATATCTATCTATGTCTAGTCTCTATTTCAAAATAAAAACTTAAGAAATAATTTCATCATATTTATTACCTATCTATGTCTTGGCCACTATGGTGTTACCATCCATGTGAATGCCTAGTATAATCTCTCCATCCACACAACCTTCTAGCACCTCCTCTATAGGTTACCTCGTCAACTCAAATCTAAATGTCATGGTTCGCATCTACCTCATCCTATGCTTGAGTGGCATCTTTATCATCTAGCTCTCTTTTGGCTCACCTTTTGGGTCATCAGGGATGGTGATAGTCTCTAGTCTCTCCTACTCCTCCTACCTCTATTGATGTTATGTCCTCAGTGGTCATTGTTCATCTCACTATAGAGATAGTAGTGGTATCTTTGGTTCTACTACCTCCATGCCCCTCTCCTCTTAATCTACTCCCTATCATGCTCACCTAGTCCATGGTCACTCATGACATAGCCTAAGCATTGGCTTCATCATTGGTGGCCCTAGTCCCTTCCTCCCTTACATCTCTCTCACATGTTAAGGCCATTATTTGGACATCAATATCATTGCTAATAGATGAGGAAATCCCATCTATCCTAGTACTCATGCCACCATATGTGTCTCTCTCCACCATGTGTAGTATTTGACCACCTTTGTCCTTGTTGTAGCTAGTGTAACTATGTCCTAGCTTAGCCATGTAGTCATTATGTGCCCATATGGATACCAAACTATGTCTATGTATCTCACCATTTATAGTGTTAGCACATGGGGCACAACCCATGCTACATGGTCCTCTCTCCATATATGTACTCAATGTGACCTATTGTCAATCGCATGGGGTAACCTAGTCAGCAGATACATGGGAAACCTCTCATATATCCAAGCTATTAGTAATATGATCAATCCTATCAACTTCTACCATCTGACCAATACCTTATACATATCATGTATGAATTTAACTTAGATGGCAAAGCCAAGATCAAATAATACTCCTTCCTCTAGGATCATCATGATTAAGGCTACCATGAATAGTGGTACCTTACCATCTAACTTATGGCATAGCATTTGTTGTATCACAAGTCCTATCATAGCCTTCTAGATATTCAAAATCTATGATGCATATATGTCAAACATACTAACTCTCCTACCTACCAATATCATATCTAAGCTTGTATCCCACATGGCTAAGGCTCTCCTCTCTTCCATGCTATCTAGTATACTTGCAGTCACTAGTTCTCCTACTATCGGTAGCCCTGGGATGGTATGTACATCCTCTAGATTGATAACTACCTCTACCATGTCCCCATCCACCTCCCATTTGAAGGTGTTAGTCAATCATTCCCAACATCCAAGGAACATGAGTAACAGATCCACACTCAAGGGAATCCTACACATGTTAGCTATCCCCCTTAAGACTACATATACTAGCCTAGCTCTATCTTCTATCATCAGATGCTCTAGTAAATTTGGTATCCAAGACACACCACCAATCTCCAAAATTTGGGTCATCCCTACATCCAAGAAACAAAAAAAGATGTATTAGATCCTCTATGTCATGTATAGTCATAATATATTCTTTTCACAATTTTAATTAAAAAAATCTTGTCACTTTAATTTATTCATTTTTACCTATTTTTAGCCTTTTTGATCCTTTCTGCCCCTTATTGGTCATTTCAAGCCATTCTAGACTTCTTTCAGCCTTTTGCATGCATTTTTTTATCATTTTAGTTCTTTGGAGAACCCAATTTGACCAAAATTTCCCTATTTTTGGCTTGGTTGACTTAAATAATCTAAGTCAACCCTCTTACTTTCCCCTCCCTAATACTATGTTGTCATTCTAAACTTTTTATATTAGTTAGAAATTTGTACTAGGTTGATAGTGTATAAAACATAAAGGGTCAACACATACCTACTAGGTCGACCATGTGGATTTTGCTTATTTTTAACCTATTGGGTTGATTGGGTCAACCCAAATGTTTTTTACTATTGACCCCTTGCATTTTCCTAAAAAAATTCCTTCTAGTAGTTTTCTCCCTAATTCCTTCAAACCCATTCCCCATTGTGTTTTTTTATCTACCTATAGAATCTAATTTGGCTTCATTATAACATCTAGAAATTCTAAAAAATCATTTTTTCTAAAAATACACTTAAATTCATTAAAATACTAAAAAATTAGCTTAAAATTCATAGCTGCATACTTGTAGTACACCTGTTGTTGCTCCCGGAGCTCCTCCTCATCTAGCCTGTCATCCCCTCACCATCCTAGCTCATTTCGTATTTAGATCTCTTTTTCTCTCCTTCACAAGTCAAAATAACAAATGACTTGTTTTCTCCCTATTTAAAAACAATTTTTAGCAATTCAAATTCTTTAATTATTTTTGAGGTCGATTCCTTGTTTTATCTATATCTTTGTTTCTACTCATCCATTTTTAAAAACATAAAATACAATGGATTCGTGATGATGTAGAGAATCATTTCCAATATCACATGCCTATTTTCCAAAAAAATTCAATTTTTGGCTATTTTTTGCACTAACTTCTATAGGTTTGCCTAGTGTTCTTCACATTGTGCACCTTCACTCTCTCTTGTAGTCTAATTCTTTATCTATAGTATTAAGGTAAGTAAACGTATGTGTTTTTCAATTTTATTTTTTCCTTTATCTTTTGTTTTTACTTACTACACTTTCATGATCATCAAAGTTATGAGTTATCATGTTTTATCCTAAATCACCATCCCATGTTGCACTTATGTGGCATGTGATGAGCTTCGAGTGGGGCATATATATATACACAATATTTTAAAACTTTTATCACTTACTAGCACTTTGTATCTTGTAGGAGCCCATCCAGTCTCAATATTTCTAAGTGCATGCCTTAAGGGGTACATCGAGAAAGGGGTGGGTATACCATTGGTGCTTCATAAGATTGTTGTTCTTTTTTCCACTTGCTATCTACACACTTGTCTCCTAAAAAACCATTTACCCTAAGCTTATTCTTCTCTATTGTACCCATTCCAATCATTTGTCATGATTTATCCTCTTTGTTCTTACTTTGACCCCCTTTAACTAATTGATTGTACTAGGTCAACTGGGTAAACCCTATACATTTTTAGTCTTTGATTACTTACAAGGTTAACTAGGTCAACCCTATACTATTTAGGGTATTTTTCACTTTGATTTTTATCAGCCCTTTGACTGACTTAGCTAGGGACCTAGTGATTTAACTCCTGAAAACATACAGGGTTAACTGGGTCAACCTTATATAGCTAACATATTCAGAAGGATTTAGGGAAGGACCTGCCTATATATACAAGTTCATTTCTAACCATTTAAGAATAGAAAAGTTAATAAGAATAAGTGAAAATGAACATATACTTATGACCATTTTATTGGAATAATAAAGCTTAGGGTTTCATACTTTCTTTGGAGATACAGATCTTGTCTTGTGGAAAAGTCTTTTAGATGCATAGATAGGTTGTGTATCCTAGAGCTGATTTGTCTTTATTATTCTTACATACCACAACAATTCCTTGAGAATCACCTTGGCCAAGGGAGATATTGAGGCTTGGCAATTTCATCTTCAAGATAAGTATCCCTAACTTTATTTCTCCTTTGTAAAGGTAGATAGATAATGTAGTTTTCCTTCTCTCCCATGCATTAGGATTACATATACATTGATGTGAGTGTATGCCTTATATTAATTTTTATTTTAGTTTATTTCATTTCTAAAACCCACTTTATGCCATAAGCTTTGGTGTGCATTAGATTAGATTTACTTTCTTTTTTATTAGAATAGAGTGAACATTAAACCTATGACTCTTTTAGGGTTATTGCATGATTGTGTTATAATGTAGGATTTGGAATAATTCCTAGCATGGTTTATTGTGACAAGTGATCCTCTAATCAGGTCTAGTGGATCCCCATATTGGTCATGTTCCCACTTAACAAATGTATTCCCAATCAAAAGTGTAGGTATGATCTATCTTCTCCAAGCCAGGATTGATTTATAGATATGATGTATTTTTGATTGCATACACATGTTAGTACTAAAGACAAAATTTAATCATATCATATCTTGATTCATGAGGTTGTGTCCTTCATATAACACTTGATAATGTAATATTATCACCTTTTAGTTCATTTTGTGTTGGTAGGCTTATAACATAGTCTCAAACCTAGGATGATAGTAGGCTTGTCTTGATGAGTTGCTGATGAGAGGGAAAAATTGATAGAGTTATTTTAGAGGTCTTATATGTCATTACATTTCACATGGAAACACTACCTACCCATACACATTCTGATTAGATACTCTCTCTCATCTGATGATTGCCATCATCCTTTAGGTCCACATTTGGACCTTATACTATTAGGTTCTATTGAATGAGACCTTATAAGACTATTTTAGTATTTTTATATTGAAAATTAGAGTGAACCTACTACTTATATTTTCATTGGTCTTTGTAACCTCTCAATTTATTGGTCATCATTGCAAACTAGTCTCTTTCCTCCTTTAAGACTGCAACACACCTATGTATGCACATCGGGCTCTCTTAGGTGTTATGACTCAAGGTCTAAAGCTCTTGAAGTTGTGAATGTTTATTCCTTAGCCTATTGGTTCCATTTTATCCTTTTAAATAGTATCTCCATGAACATAATTTTATCACATTCCCTTGAGATCATATAAATTAGATTCTGCCCAACTCACTTGGTTTTCATTTCAAAGCACACACCCACTAACACAGTACTTGAGGTAGATTTAATGGTTAGTTGACTAAGATATATTCATTATTAACTTTAATATAATGTTTATTATTTTATTCAAACCATATACTCATGAAAAGACTCCTACATACTCCAAAACACTACCTAAAACTTCATTGAGGCCTCCACCTATCACAATTAAAGGTTTTGCTCATTCTCCATGGTCATGCGTGTCAAAAAAAGGATGGAATATGATATGAGGGGATTAAATAAACCATGAAATATCTCACATGTCCTTTTATCTACACCAAAAAACTCCAAAATGTAATCAAATGAGAATGAACTATGATGTTGGGGTTTTGTAGGTAGTTTAGAGGAATCTACAGTCTTAAGGATTATTCATAAAGGAGGGGGATCCAATCTGATAACCAATTCCACAAATCTAAAGGCCATTATACCCCATTACTCTACCCATAAGCTTAGGTCACCTCTCTCTCTCCTTTTTATGGAATGAGCACTTGAAGTTAACCATTACCAGTTTACCAAGAAACCAATGGAGATTTTGATGCAAGTTTTGGCTTCTTAAGACATGTTCAAAATTTATATTCATGGAAATGAATTTAGGAAGGTGAAGAGACACTCTAAAAAAATTTCACTTGAATATTATCTAAGTCCATACAAGTGCCTAAAACTACCTTCTTTGGAGTGATTCTCTCTCTCTTTTGTATGTTGAACCTAAAAAGATTGACCATGATCTAACTTGTAATGCCATATACACACGTTATATATCTTGTTGATATGATTAAGAATTACAAATTATTTTACAAAACCTCATATTAGTTCAAAAAATGGCTTGAAACTCCTTGATATGCATTCACAAGTATAAAAGGGACTAATGCATGTTTGATGGCCTAATGAAGTGAACATAGAGATTTATAGGACCACCTTTGACTTCAATTGACCTATTCACCATTGTCCTTAATGACTAATTCAAGAAAAAATCCTTGGTAAGGCTTAAATTTACCACAATGAAAACCTTAACTTTGTTGAAAAACTTATTAGATGCTAAATTACCTTAGCTTCCTTAAATAAGGCTTAAGACTCTTTAAAAAGGAAACAAGGCAATAAGAATACTTGAGAAACAATACACCATCTTGACACATCATGAAATAGGCCTAAGAGCCTCTAAACTAATCTTGATGGTTCTAGAAGCACATGAGGAAGTTAAAACCTTAAACAATGTTAAACAAGGTGTCTAGTGACCATTTGAAGATCATTACAATAACATGAAGGCTATCAACAAGGTTAAAATGAGAAAAATAGTAAGTTTTTTTTTGAAACTCTCTAATGTTAGCCAAAATTTGTCTAATATATTTGGTGGTCTCCTAGGGATTCTTACTTTATAAGCATATTATACTAGTTGCCTTGTCCATCCATTAGGCTACGGAGTCACTTGCCCTCAAATTGAGGCAAAATACTACCTTGAACAATATTTCAAACTAAAACACCTCCCAACACATAATGCACAAAATATAACTCATAAACAACCAAAATAAAACAATACAACATACATTCACTTGTTCTAATAATAACTTAGGGAAAACAAAGTAAATATTACTATGTACAACTAACCTTCATATCTCTTCATCCTCTAGGATCAAATGGTAATCTCTGTAGATCACAATGACACCATGAAATCAGATTATCATATGTTGAGTGAAGTCTAATTAGGTACTTCTCATGAAGTGAGAGCTTCCAACCACATTAAAAGGTATTCACATGCTTATGATTTCTATGGCCAACAATCAAACCTTCTTGCTTCATTCCCTTGTCCATGTGTTGACTATATGAGTTAAGAATAAAATCATACTTATCCCAAGATTGAATGCTTGGCCTAAACAATGCCATTCTTACCTCATCAATAGGATGCTTCTGATTCTTTATGAATTCTTAATTACCATTTGCTTCTACCTTCCTGATCTCTTGAAGACTTCACTTAAAGAGTTTTCATTTTGAAAGAGAGTGCTCACCATATCATCTTGGTCTATGAAGACAACAACAACATTAGATTTTATTGATTTTTTGAACTTTATCTCTTGATAATCTTGAAGAGTGTCATACTCATCATATATTGCCATATCATGAGCTTGAACTTATTTGGGGTGGCTTGTAATATTGTTTTCTTTCTAGGAGCTTTTTACCTCTCATCAAAAAAATTATCTTTCTCTTCTTGAGATGATAACTTCTCAAGTCCTTCAAAGTCCTTGAACATGTCTAAGTAAGAGTTATAAATATATTCAATACCTCTTTGAATTTGATCATGAGACTCAAGAAGGTCATCAAACTTGGTGTTCTCTTCAAAATATTTCTCATTCATATCTTGATCATGATCATTTGTCAAGGCCATATCATTATCATTCTCATCATGGGCTATAGGTTTACCATTTAGACTAGACCAAAAAAAATTTTAGCTCTTACCTAGAGGCAACTTCTTCTTAATTGATTGAAAAGACATCAACTTCAAAAATAACCTTACCTTTCTCTTAGGGAATAATAGGCTAATCAAACACTTAAAACTCATAAATAATATCATGATATGGCTATATGTCATCTTCCTCAAGTTTCATCAACTTATGTTTAGCTATAATTTGTTAAACTACTACATAGTCATCTTTCTTGTCACAAGACTCGACTGATCATATCCTTCCATGAAGAATGTAAATTATTCTACCCACTTAAGATCTAACACCTCATGTTTTTATTATTATATAAAACCTAATTTTTTTTCTTCATCAACCTTAAAGCCATACCAATAAAACTAATCCACTTTATCATTTATGACATATATACAGTTGTCTAACTATTGAATAAAAGGTACAAACTTTTACCCATCCTTGAAATTTGATTTTTTTTCTTCTCCACAAATGGAATTTCAATTTATGATGTCGTATTCATGATCACTAGAATCACTCTCTATAAAACCTTCTTGAGATTCACTTATAGCTACAATATCTTGCATTTCAAAGATAATGGCATCATCATTCTTTCTTGACAAGTTCTCCTTCTTAATTGAATGTCCCTCCTCTTTCCTTACTGAACTTGATTCTCTTTCACAAAAGGAGAGGGTGGGAGGGAAAGAGAATTTATTATCTTTCTTAAAACTTGATATAATGTCCTTCTAACATAGTATTTTAGAAGAACTCAGTTGATTGGATACTTCTTAGATAGCTGCAACTTGAATGGTATGTGAAAGACTTGAGGGGCTTGTAGGATTTCTTGACATGACCTCCAAGACTCTTACTCCATATTGATATTGATCTTGCATATGAGTAACCTCCTTATAACTTATAAATTATTTTGGTGTGACTTCTACAACCTCTTTGGGCATAGGAGAAGATTCATTCTCTAAGATAAGCATGACATAACCAGGAGTCATGGTTCAAGAAGGCCTCCAAGATGGAATGGTCTTGGGATCTCAAGGAAGGGTGGATGTATTTGTAATGGACATAGGTTTCTCTTGGGGAATAAAAATCTTTCAAATTAGAATATTGGGGCTAGTGGACTCATTAAAAAATTCATTGAACTTATTTTGATGTTGTATTATAGTTTAGAGGATATTTGGATCAAAGTAAGGTTGAATTGAGATAAGAGGTATATAGGACTATTTTAATTGGGATTTCACATGATCCCATCTCATTACCCTAACTTCCATTATGTGTATCAGCTCCTTAACCTCTAGTTTCTTGTTGATTAGATGATCTTCATTCTCAATACCCACCTAGACTCTACAAAAGCCTTGAAAGTCCTCTTTCACCTCTTGAATAGGATAGATAGGATAAGATACACCATGATCTACATATATATATCAATATTTGTTATCACCCTTACAAGGTCTTGTATGGTTTTTTCAAATATGATTAAAAGTGAAGATGGAGAAACATAGCTTTGATAAGGTTGATTAGAGGGATAAGTAAGCTATTGGTAGATTTGGTAGGTGTTTGTTTGAGGTCTAATTGAGGATAAAAATTGAACAACATTAAATTGACAAGACTGATATGAAGATACACAAGAAGGATTTTAATCATATGAATAATGATACATAATAATTTTCTATTTTTATGCACTTTGGACAACTTATACCAGATAAGATTTGTTTGGATTCACCATTCATGCTTGAGTTGTTGCCTCCAAAGGCTAATATATTAAAGGATAACACCGAAAATTCATTCAATGAAAGATAATCATGTCCCACTAGGAATGTGAAAATTGTTATAAATCAAATTTGCACCTTTGAGAGGGTTTTTCGATCCCTCTCAACTTGATCTATGCAATGGGATTAGTCTTAGGTTATGGGTGACCTCTAAGTAGACTAAACCTCTAGATTATAGGTCTAACTCCCCTTAATATATTAGTTAGGCTCATTATAATACTAAATTACAAAGTAAAAGGGAGAAGGAGAACATGAAAAAATCCTAAGGGAGATGATACACTAAAATAACACCCTCCACTTGACTATCATGTACTAATAACATGGATTAGGCCTTAATCTGATTACACTTCTCAAACAAGGACCTTAGAGCATGATTGTTTCAATATGGAGATCATAGACAATGCATTAAATGAGAGGGTTGGTAAAGAGTTCTAATCAAGACACTAATTATTCAAAATACACTTTCAACCATTTTATAACTACATCAAACTCACCATGTGACCTGCAAGAAGATAATCCATTTGCAAATAGGTAGGAGAGGGAAAATGAGAGAGAGAGTCCAATCACTAATACTAGCATTCATCAATAGTCACACAAGTAAGCTAGTTAAAAATATGTGAGGAGGTGAAAATCATCTTAATTAATTATTAAAAGGCATAATATAAACATTTAGTTGATCAAGGCTTCACCATACTCATCCAAGGATCCTTACAAAGATAAACAAGGTTGTATATATAGAGAATGAGAGAAGGAGAGAGACAAGTGTCATATGAGAGAGTCATTAATAAGTGTCTAATACTCATGGAAATATTTAAAATTAAGAGTTAGGTTATATGATAGTCTCATAAGGTCTTTAATGACATGTGTTGCCTTCTTGATGATGCTTCTTCTTTGAAATGGCATAGGAGTTTCTCTCTTTGCATGACACATCTTGTTTCTTCTTCAAACTACCCTCTTTTTGGCTTATAAAGTGACAAATGGCACTCCTTGGACTTAAAATCACCATAAATTTCCATTTTATCATGTTATTGACACCTTACATTAATGTTAAAACCTTATTATACTTACATTGTAGTAGTGATCATATCTTCTGAGGTGTTTTGAAACCCATTTGATCTCAATATGCCTCTCTTCTTCAAATGCTTCAAATCCTAATTTCATCTTCATGAATGTAATATATCTCCATGAATGACCTCTCTATGCCTTGACAAAATTGAATCAACTCTATTGGATACCTCAAAAACTCTCTAAGACTTCATTTCACACCCAAAGCCTATACTTACCTTCGATTCCTTGTAGTCCTCAAAACATACAAAGCTCTTGTGTATAACATTCCATAAAAGATATTAAAAAAAAATCATGTATTTAAGTACCTAGTATACTCTTCCTACCTTGTAAAAAATTTCATGACCAGACACTAAGTACAAGCACACTTACTCCACTTGTTTATCTCTCTAATTAGTCGTTAATTAAGCCTCTAGACCTCAAAACTAAGATTTGATTCCAATCAATGATCACATGTGTGAAAATCCAAGTAAACATTTGATTCACTTTATGGACCTCTTAGGGATTTTCCATGTCAAATTTTAGGGTCTGATATCCTCTACAGATGAGTAAACCAAGAAATGGCCAAAACTCTAGTTTAAATGCATGTTCATGCCTAAGAGGCAACTAGAGTGATTTCTCAATAAATTTACAAGTTAATATTCTTGATTATGGTTTCTTAGTGCCTACAACATCATAGGAAAATTCAATACCTTGAGAGGAGGATCTCTAAGAGTACTCTGAGGTCTGTAGATAGGCTTCTTGGACAACAAATAGTGCAGTCACCCCTTTTGACCCAACTTGTTGACTTGAAAAACTAATATACCCTATTAAGAGTCTTGAAAAAGTGTTTAGAGGAATATGGAACCTATTATTAGGATTCTAAAGCCCTTGTACCTAATTTGGAGGATTTCCACCACCTTAGACACTCATAATTAAGCTTACAATCATGATTTTTAGGTTGATTTCATATAATTTTGCCTTCACATGTGATAAAAATATACTCATCTAGGTGTGAGAGAGAGGTATAGAGATCATACAAGTGATTTGGAAGTCTCTCTCATAATTTTAAGTGTTTGAACATAGTATTTCTCTCATTGATTCATATTTAGTCTCTTGGTAGCCTATGAGTGTGTTACACTCTTAAGGATCATTCATAGAGATGAGGCCATTAACTTGAGAACCAATGCATGAAACTTTGAGGGAATAAGCATTTATAACTACCCATAAGACATTTTGTCACTATTATCAATTAGATTTTTCACCCATTTGTATTTGTAGTATTATGAGTAGCATGAGTTACAACACGTGGAAAATTTAATGACAAAATGGGTTCACCTCAAAGTTGTGGAACCTTAGAAAATTGAGGTGAACCTCCAGAGAAGGATGACTTCCTTTTACTAAGCTTAATGAAACTGGTATATGACCAGTTCACATCAAACCACTACCTCTTAGTGATATTTCTCCTAACTAGGATTTGACTTATGAGGAAAAGAGTTTCAAAATGAGTTTAAAAAGTGGAAAATGGTTATTACTTCAAATCGTATAGTGGAAATTAATATTTCATTTGATTGAAAATAGTTGAATATTTAATATATTGAATTTATTAAAGCACAATATTACACAAATATGAGATCAAAGGTAATATTGAATCTTTATCAAATAAGGAACATATTTTTTTTATTTTTTATCAACAAGCCTTCAAAAGGGTAGAAATAATACCACAAATTAATTTATATTATTGAAACAAGAATCCAAGCATTCATAAATTTAATAAATATCTATACATACAAAAATATGACACAATACAAGGCAAAACCTAAGTCTATTAGCTTTTTACAGGTTATAACATGTAGATCAATTCTTCGAAGGTAGAATAATCTCTCTAACAATTAAAATATAGATGGGATGTGTGGAAAACCCATATTTATACAAAAATAACTCCCTTGAGAGAGAGGAAGTTAAAAAAACTTACACTCAATTACAGAGCAATAAAATCTAGGAAACTTCATGTAAATGTTCTCTTTAGCTTGAAATGGCTTCCTTAGTGGAGTAGATGGTGAAAAAGAAGCATGTAACTATTGGATGCTTCAATAAGTGTTGGAGGATTAGATAAATCCATTGGAATCTTCTAGTTGAATGATTTCTTCTTTGAGTTCTACTTTTGTTATCTCTCCCAAGAAATGGGGTGTAAAAATGAACCATTACTTGGTAAGCATTAAATGCTTTTGGATATTTTAAGTTATAGCTTGAAAAAACAAATTTTTAATTTGAAGTGAAGACTTTTACAACTTTTAAGTCATTCAACTTGACAAAAGGGAATGCGTAAATTATAACATGAGTTTTTGTAACTGAAGCAATTTAAACTTTGTCAAATAGAAAAAGTGTGAATTACAAATTTGCTCTATATAACTAAATCCTAACAAAAAGATAATTGAAAATTACAAGTGGCTCTTTCTCAAATAAAATATAAGATATATCAAAATGATAGTTGAAATTTATAAATTACAACTTTAAAATGTATCTACAACAAAAAATGTAATTTATAAAATGTATTTTACAACTTATTGAAAACATTAATCCACAACCATGACCTCTAAAGATTATTTGTCCTTTTTTGCTTATATATTCTTGATATAAGCATCGAAGATACTAATTATCTCTTGAAGGCATTCATCATCAGGACCAAGTGGGTAAAGGTTATTGATCTCACATTATATTATTACTTCATATAGTTCCCTAGATGTAGTTTTGTAGACTTGAGTATATTTTCCCATTTGATCTAGTGTATTGTGATACCTGATGAATTGGTAGTTAGAACTCAAGTTAAATTTGTGTTTTATGTTGATTCTCTCTTAAATAACCCCTTGAATTTATCTTGGAACTCTTGAACAGGAAGGGGTTGATCTTGGTGATTTGTTTCTTCACATGGCAATTTACCAAATGAATCTTCAATGTCATAAATTATATTAGTGGCATTGTCACATGTAATTTTGGAATTATTAATACTATAAGTGAGTATCCTCATTATAAAATGGGCTGCCCTATCCATATCTTCATGCTTTACAAAACACTTTAATATTTTTTTTGATAGGAGGGTGTCAGTCTCAATTAGGTTAACAACATATAATTTTGGAAAGTGTAGGCTTAGTATTTCAATCTCTTCCTTATATTTTCTTATCTCTACCTTTAGAGATACATGATCATACTTTAGAGTCTTATAATAGTCCATTTCCAACTCTATCACCTTGTTTCCTTTTGTGATGAGTTCATCAGCCTAGTATTTTATGGCCCTTCCCATGGTACCAATCTCTATCATTACCTCAAACATTTATCTGTTAGGGAATTTAGCAAGAGATTGAGTTGGCTAGGCTATTGGCTCTATGAAATTTCTCAAGGAAATTGTAAAATACTCAACTTTATTTTTTAGTTCATCTTTAGTGACATTTTCACTATCCATTTTCTAAAAAAGAGATATTATACTTGACTAAACATCATGCTTCAGCCCTTCTCTTATCAGATGATCCAAGTGCGCTTTAGATATCTAATAATCCCCCACCACTAAATCTTCTTTTTATTTATCTAATGGGGGAACTATTATCTACACATATATTTCCCCTACTACATCATATGATAATATAGAGATGGTCTTAAGGCCTATCTTTGGTCATTTAGATGCCTCTAAAAGACCAAAGTCTAGAGTACTAGGAGACACTAGTTGTTTCCTTTTCTTTGATATTGATTGTGTTAGCCAACTTGGAGTGGTAACCTATACATATTGTATTGTTCCAATAGGTACTATCATCTATGAATCTATAGTTGAAGCTACTATAATAGTGGTTACTTTGACAAGTGTTGTATCTATCATTGATATTATCAATGAATCCTTGGCTAATTATTTAGCTATCTCTTCCCCATTGGTGGGTTGAGTAACCATAGTTGTATCAATAGGTCTTTCTATCTCTACCTCCTTGGTGGGGGCTTGGGTTACCATGAGAGTTGAATAAATGGGTATTTGAATGGATAAAGTGGGTGTGGATGTGATTATCAAGGGTATGGAAGCTAGAAGTAACATAGGTAGAAAGGTAGGCACATGTGGTTAGAATAGGGGAACTATTGGAAGGGTAGAATCGAAGGCAGTAAATGAATCAACCAACATAGTGGAACACTCAGAGTAAATGAAATGGGTAGTGTGATTGAAGATGAATATATATATATATATATATATATATATATATATATATATATATATATATATATATATATATATATATATATATATATCTTGTTGATTAGGATGGCTAGTGGGATTACATTCAAAATGATTGAGTCTACAACCATATACTTTTGGGTGGTATTTATGATTAATGGAGTGGTATTAGATAGTAGGGATAAATTAAAAGTGATTATGGAAGAGGGAGGTGAAGGTGGATTTGGAATATCTAACTATGTTTATTGGCTTATTTCTAAGGGAGTCACTTGCATAGGTGGGTTATATGAAGGTGAAATTACTTGTATTGGTGAGATGGTTGAAAAAGGATGGATAATTACTTGAGTTAACTAGGCAATGGAGACAAGAGGAGGGAGTACTATGGTTGGTTGAATAGTAGAGATAGGAGGAAGGACTACTTGTGTTAGTTGAGCAGTAGTTATGTACTCCATAGAAGTTGATAGTGGTTGATCCATTCATTAGTTACTAGCTCTTAGCTACTAAAAGAAGCCCTTTTTGCCTTCTGCTTCTAATTCTAATTATGTGATATAACTATCCCTACTACTTGATCTACTTGTGTTCCATTGATGTAACCCTCTACTACTACTACCACTACATCTTTATCCTTCACTCTTTCAACCTATTTGTAATACTTAGGGTCTCTTTGGTTATTTTGACCCCTTTACTCCTTAACCAATTTATTATTCTTTTTATAACTTGGGTGGTCTTATCCATCAATTAGAAGGATTTAGGTATAGACCACCTAACCAGTGGAAGAGGTTGGAGATAGATTTTATTATCATAATACACCTTGTCTAGTGGTTTCTCATCATCTTTCAAGTCTTCAGGGACTAGTGCCATGTTGTAGTCTTTGATTTTCTCTAGGGTAATCCTTGAATAATCTCTTAATATAAATTCCTCTTCATCCTACATATCTTCTTAATAATATTCATAGAAAGGGATGTGCAAATATGTGGTACCTAATATACTTGTAACATAGCCAATCACATCATACAAGGGCCTTACATCAAGATCTATCAAGGTCATTTAAGTCATATCTACATCCATACATTTGGATTTTTGTAGGGAAGGGTAGGTGTATCTCCTTATGTTGATAAGGAAGTAGATCATTGAATTATGCTTGTTTGATAAATTTTTTTGGGTTTCTACAAGTTGCCTCACAAGTTCCATTAGGACCCATTTCTCACTTACATACCTTGGATGGGTACATGGAAAACCATTAAAACCACCCACTCTAATATATAAATATGTTGGGAACTGAATGAAAATTGAACCCCACTTGGTAATTTATATAGTTGTAGATTCATAAAATCTTCTCCTTCCTAGTTTTTTTTCAAACATAATTATGATGCAGTATACAAAAGCATCATTAACCCTTTTGAATTTTTTCTTTCTTACCTCAAAGGTGAGGTTAGGTTAGTAGTTAAAGACCTTGTTGATTTGATCAAGCACTATGTTTAATCCTAGGAATTCCTTCCCTTTTACTAATATATAAACAAGGTATGATGTCATATAAAACTTGCCTATAATTTAGATCTCCATCAACTATTTATGAATGGAGTCAAAAATCAACTAGGCTTAGTGGATGTATTGTTTTTTCTATTGGATTACCTAGATATACTGGTACATCTAATCTTGATAATTCTTGGTCTTTTGGTCCCCTATAACTCTATGCAAGATTATAATAATGTCTCCTTACTTCATCCTTGAAGTCTATCATAGCCAAGGTCCTAGGAATACTTGTGGCTATAGGTTTAGGGGTTTTTAGCCATTATTTGTTTAACTCCTATAGATAGGATGAATTATTGTATTGATAGCACTTTTTAGAGAATTCAAGGGTTCTATCTAGGTAGATTTCATATTATATAATCAATAACATGGTATTAATGAAATCAAGGTCTACATTCAAAATCTTCTCTCTTTTTTCATTCACCACCTCCTTCTCAGCATCATAGTATTTTACCATGATAAGCACAAGCTCAAGGATTTGTACTAAGAGTGGGAAGGATATTTCCTAGGGAAAACCAATATTATATATTTTTTGAATCCAATCATTCTTGAATTCTACATTTACTCTATTCTAAAATTCTACTAGGTTTGTGTCAGTGTTCTCATTAGTGTTTAAATCTAGGTTGGATGGGACACCAAGTCCATTTGACTTAAACTTCATCTCCTTTATAGATATGTAATCTAGGAAAATTAGTGTGTAAAAACCAACTATAGAGTTGGTTAGGGTCTAGGCTTGATATTATAGGTTATTCTTCCAATTTGAACTTGGCAGGATTTTGACTTGCAATTACAATTAGAAAGTTTGACAGAGGTATGATGTGAAATTATAATTGAAAAGTCTAACCAAAATGTTTTATGGAGTTTTGAATTGTAATTTTCACTTATAAAGTCTAATTAAAAGTTTGATGCAAAAATTGGTCTACAGATGCAATTCAAACTTCCAATGGGAACTCAGAGTTATTAGGATAAGGGGAATCTTTACGAGGGTTTCATATGTGTTTTTAAAAATGGAATTTCCATGGGGTTTAACCTTTAAAAAGTAGGATGAATTATCTCTAGAATTTATAGAGGGGGTTTGTGGGGAATATTTTGTATTTTAACAGTATGACACAAACCTTACATTTCTTTGATAACAAATGTGAAGATCTATTTAGACTAACAATATGTGAATGCAAAAAAAAGGAAAATGCAAACAATATTGTAGATGATAATACTTTTCTCATAATTCTTAAGGTAAATGATAAAACCCTAAACCTTGGAATAAAACCCTATTATTGAAGAGAAAAAAAGGTAGGGATTCAAGGAAATGCAAGGTTATGGAAGAATATCATGTTCATGCACATAGTGGATTATAATGGTGGATTTGACATGTGGCTCTAGCATTGCTTGGTGAATGAGGTCTAGATTGTAGGTTTTATTACATGTGGAGCACCAAATTTGATTTTCAAATGTTAACAATGATGAAAAAAACCTAATTTATTAATAAAACATGCAATGAATGCTAAACATGATGGTGGTTAGGTAAATGATGGGAAAGTGGGTTTTTAAGGTTATTGTGTAATATTGTAAGTTTATAAAATTATGATTTGCATTTTGATCTTTGATTTTCACTGAGTGGATTGTTGGAGGTGGGAAATGCCATGAAAGTGGGTATTAGAACCTTATTTTCACTTTGCAAATTTTCAAAGTTGCAAAGTGTAGCAAAAAAAATTATTCCCATTGGGTAGGGAGGAAGGGTAGAAAGCAAAACTCAAGTTGAACTTTGCAAGTTTTCAAACTTGCAAAGGGAAATCAGAGTTTTGATTCCCACTAGTATGGTGAATGATGGAAAGAAAAACTTGATTTGCATTTTGTAACTTTGTAAAGTTACAAAGTACAACCAAAATTCTAATTTTCATTGGTATTAGGTAAGAGCGAAAGGTAGGGTTCTGATTGCATTCTGAAACTTGTAAAGTTATAAAGTTCAAATTGAATTCTAGTTTCTAGTGGGTATTGGGTAAGTGGAAATTAGAGGTTTGGGTGCACTTTTCAACTTTGCAAAGTTACAAACTGCACCCAAATCTATGATTTTTGCTAGGTAACTTGAGAAAGGTTTCTTGGTCACTTTTAAAGCTTTTTCTCAAAAATAAAAGGGTCTCCCTTAGGGTATAAGGTGTTTTGATATTTTTAGCACAAAAATATCAATTTTTTTGGTGACTTTTATAGGTTGATTGCCTTCTAATCAATTTATTTCAAGTAGCCTTATAGTTCTTTGGGCATGGAGTCATTTTAAGCTTTAACACACTCTATCTAAAGAAGAACAAAAATTAGGAATCGCCTAAACAAGAACAAAACAAGGAAAAACAAAACAAACTAAGGGAATAAAAATCTTAATGAGTTATAGACTTGTGCAAAATCACTTATTTGGGGAAACCAACTAAACCTAATATATACAATGTTTTGGAAATAATTACAAGCTCGAAAGTAAGATTTGAGGTATATCCCATAGAATGGGATATGTAGATATGATCCATCAAGCTTGGATAGCTGAAATGTATTGGATCCTTTGCATTGAGTTAATATGTATGAACCACTCCATATACATCAAAATGTGTATGCTTGCTTAATTTGGCTCTTTTAGCATCCCATTTCTGAACCATGTCACCTTCATTGAAGCTCTTGTCAAATGATTATTTATTGAAAGTTGTCTTTATTTGAGCTTGAATCTCTTCCAAAGTTTGCATTGACTAGTTCTTGACTTCTATCTCCATGAGTTTCATCAAGTGCATTTTCATTTCATCATTTTCAATCAATTCAAACTTATGATTGAGTTTAAGAGATGGTAACTCCATTGATAGTAGAATTATAGCATCCATTCTGTAGACCAACATGAATGGAGAATTATCAATGGCTTTCTTGGAAATGATCCTACCAACCCAAAGTGTTTATTTACACTTTGAGTGCCACATCCTTTGGTTATCCTCCATTATCCTTTTGATAATCCTTATGATATTTTTTAGTTATATTTGGCCAAAGCATTACCTTTTGGAGAATAATTGGATGAGTTATTCAGGTATACATTATGTCTTACCACCCATTTACTCACTTGAGTGCCCATAAAAGCTTTGGCATTGTCTAAGATAATGGGGTAAGGAACACCATATATAGTGACAATGCCATCTATGATTTCCAAGATAGATGATTCCATGGCATCTTTTAATACAACTTCTTCAGTCTATCTAGTGAAATAATTGATTGATATAAGGACCCATTTGTGACTTGCACTTGATTGTAGATTGATCATGCCAATGAGATCCAATCCCCATTAAGTAAATGGCTGGTCAACCTGGATTGGTTTGAGAGGGAGAGTTTTTAATCTTTGCTTGCCTAAAAAGTAAGCACATTTATCACAATTTCATAACCATTTATGTGCATCTTTGAATAGGTTAGGCCAATAGTATCATGCCATCATTATTTTGATAATAATGGTCCTTACAAAGAAATGGCCACCTATGAGCCATCATGAAACTCATCAAGTACCTTCAAAATTTGATCCTACTTAATGCACCTCAACATAACTCCATTAATATCCTTCCTAAACAATACCCATCAATAAAATCATATGGAATAGATTGGAGTCTGAAGTGCCTCTTATTGTCCTACTAGAACTCATGTAGGTATTCACCAATCTATAGGGAGGTAGTCATGTCACTAATCCATCTATTGATCAGATGTGGAGTGTTTGGTTAGAATATTGATTTAATTTATAACACATAAGATACTACATTAGAAGTCTTTATATTAGAAGTAAGTTATTCACATAAAACCTTTCTTCTTATGATCTTATTTATTTTGATGTTCACATCATATTACATGACTTTTTTGATCCAACCCACTATCTTTTCATTTATTTCCCATCTCAACAGGAACTCCTTGATGCTCTAGTGACTAACCATCAGATGAATGTTGTTATTTGAGATTATGTGCCTAAACATTTTTAGAGATTTTATTACTATATATACTTCATTCTTAACAAAACTATACTTTTCCTCATAATATTTCAAGGATTGACTAAAAAATGATATAGGATAATCCAAGTGTTCTTCATTTTTTTGGGTTAGAATAGATGATACACTACCTTCCCCTCCAAAATCATAGATAATGAAATCATTCTCATAGTTAGGAATTATAAGGGTAGGAGCTTGAGAAATAACCTTATTGATGGGTTTAAAACTATCCTTTCCTTCCCTTGTCTAGATAAAAATGACCCCCTTATTAAGCATGGAAGTAAGGGTCACCATGAAATTATTTAAGAGAGATTTGAGCAAATTTTGGGAGTCTCTTGAGCTTACTTACAGTCTGTGAGTGCCTTGTAATCCTAACATTTATTCATATCCTATAGGTCTTCAATCTAATAATGAGAACCATATGAAGGGAATAAGAAGACCTCACAAACATATCCAAATTTCAATTGGTCCCATACATTTTATCAAGAGATTTCACCCATGGAGAAGAGAACCTTTTTGGGTAATACAAGACTACCAATGAAATTGAGACATATTTATTTAGAAAAATAGGAAATAATATGCTTGATATTGGTTTTAAATACCTCTTTTAGGTTTATAGTAATCTATCCCATGTTTTTAAATTAACCCCAATGGGTATCCCCATTCCAATAGCTCTGTAACCTATTACTTCATGTCTTGAGGGTTTGTGGATAGTTTAACAAATCTAATCGTAGTAGCCTTCTTATGATTTTTATTCATCTCAAGGCATCCAAACATCTTATAATATTTCCTTAATGTTTATAAGACTTTTAAATAGTATTAAAATTTTATTTTAACTCTATTTTTCATGCTTCCCTTGAGAAAATACACATAGGCCTAAGACTTGCACAGTCCACTTTGTGAAGTTGGTGACAAGGACTATAGGTCTACAGGGGAATAGGATTTGTTAGGACTCAAAAGTGAGTCTCCCACTCACTATTAATTATTTATCCAAACTAAACATATCTTAAAACTATTTTCTCATGGTTATTACATTGTATCTAATCCTTTAACTCCATCATCAATAGAAGAGCTATTTCATTTCATATGAAAAAAAGACCTATAAGTTTGGAGATCTATCGATCTAATTTTTGTCATTTTAGGCCCTTTCACCATGAATTTTGGATCATGTCAGTTATGAATAAAAAATTAAATTGTCTCATATCCTACTTCATGAGGCTTTAGACTTCATATAACACTTGGCAATACAATATTATCACCTTTTAGTTTACTTTGTGTAGGCAAGCATATAACACAATCTCAAACTTGGGATGACGGTAGGCTTATCTTGATGATTTGGTGATGAGAGGGCCAAAATTCATAGATTTATTATATAGATATTATATTTAATTTCATTTCACATGGAAACATTTCCCACCCATTCTCATTCTCATTAGACACTAACTCTCATCTGATGACTACCATCAACCTGTAGGTCCACATTTAGACCTTATACTATTAGGTTTCATTGAATGATATATTATAAGACTATTTTAGTATTTTAATGGTGAAAATTAGAGTGACCATAATAATTTTTATTTTAATTTGTATTTATAACCTCTCAATTTTCCATTTCATCACTTCAAACTAATCTCTTTCCTCCTTTAAAGATTGCAATATACCTGTGTATGCATATTGGCCTTTATTAAGTGTTAGGACTCAAGGTTTGAATATATTGAATGTGTGAATTTTTATTACTTGGAATATTTTTTCCATTTTAACCTTGATAATATTATGTCCATGATCATAATTTTCTCACATGCCCTTGAGATCATGTAAACTAGATTTTGCCCAACTCACTTGGTTTTCATTTCAAAGCACATAACCACTAACACAATGAGTATAATGTATTTAATGGTTATTTTACAAATATAAATTAATGGGGGACTTTAATACAATATTTATTATTTTATTCAAACCATATACTCATAACAATACTCTTACAGACCCTAAAACACTGCTTATAACTTTATTAAGGCCTGCACCTAGCATAAATAAAGGTTTTGTTCATTATCCAATGTCATACATGATAAAAAATGATGGAATATGATATTAATGGGTTAAATAGACCCTAATATATCTCCCACATCCTTTTATATACACCAAAAAATTACAAAATGATATCAAATGAGAATAACTATGATGTTGGGGTTTTGCAAGTAGTTTAAAGGCATCTATAATCATAAGGATAGTTACTAAAAGAGGGGGAAGAAATATAATAACTAATGCCACACATATAAATTAAATTATACCCCCTTTTTCTACCCATAATATTAGGTGACCACTCTCTCCCCTCTATATATAATGAGCATATAAAGTTTACTATTACCAATTTTTTAGGAAACTGATGGAGATTTTCATGCAATTTTTGGCTTATTAAGACCTTTTCAAGCTTTATAATCATGTAAATGACCTAAGGAATTTGAATAGACACTCTAAAAACGTTTTTAACTAAATATGAGCTCTCTAATTCTATACAAGTGCATGAAACTACCTTCCTTAGAGTGATAATTCTCTTTTGTACATTGAACATGAAAATATTAACCATGATCTGATTTGAACTGACATATAGGCATGTTATATATCTTATTTATATGATTGAGAATTACAATTTTTTGTAAAAAACCTCGTATTGTTTTTAAAATAGCTTGAGATGAATTGACAAGTATAAAAGGGACTAATGCATGTTTGATGGACTCATGAAGTGAACATATAGCTTTATAGGACCACCTTTGAATTCAATTGACCTATTCACCATTTTAATTAATGAATAATTCAAAAATTAAGCTTTGGGAATTATTAAATTGACCACAATAAAAACCTTAAATTTGTAAAAAACCTTAACAAATGTTAAATTACCTTAACTTCCTCAAACAAGGCTTAAGACTCTTTAACAAGGCAATAAGAAGACTTGAGAAATAATACACCATATTGACACATCATGACACAGGCCTAGGATCCTCTAAACTAATCTTGATGGCTCTAGAAGAATATGAGGAAGTTAAAACCTTAAACAATGCTAATCAAGGTTTCTAGTGACCATTCAAATATCATTATGAGAACAAAATGGCTATCAACAAGGTTAAAATGAGAAAAATAGCAAGTTTTTTTGTGAACCTCTCTAATGGTAGCCAAAATTTTGTTAACATTTTCCAATGCCTAATACAAATATCTAATGCATGAGGTTTTTTAAAATGTAAACCATCATGTTTCCAAGGTCCTCTGAAAAAAGAGAATGGTCTGGGTAAGTGAGATACTACAAAGTCATCCTTATCCCACACCATAGTGTAGAGAGTGGAAATTATTTTTCATAACATGTGATTTTGAGGTCTTGATAATTTTTGAAACTCTTTATTACTTTCATGTGGGTATTTTACATTTTTACATGAGTGTTATTTGATTATGTTATGCAAAATCCTCTTCTTGTAGGGAATTGGTTAGTGGGCGTTACTAGTTGTACATTCTAGCTGAGCTTGTTAAATTTCCATCACCCACCTCTTTCCTTGTTTATTTTATCTTACTTTGAACCATTAGTTATATTTTATCTTGGATATTGGAGTCCTAGGCTCAACTATTCCTATGATATTTTAGAACTAACTAGAGAATTTTTGAGAAGATGGATACCTTAAAAACTAACCCAAGTATGTTTTTATTATGTTATATTTGCTTAACAAAATAAAATGAAAAAAAAATCAAAATCTTGGAGACTCCATTAATGGTAGTCATCCAAGGATGAAGAAGGAAAAGATGAATACTATGGAAAATTCATCCTCCAAACCTTCTTCTTTTATAAAATATTAAATCGAAGTAAAAAAAAAATTGAAACATTTATTTCCCTCCTCAAGGATTTTTAGGGTTTCTTAATCTTGACCAAATCAGATGCAATTATTGAGCTTAAGTCCTTCATCCTCAATGAGCTAAGCAATGACACTTTAGACCCTTTTTTAATGTCATATAAAGAGTATGAGTCCTCCTTACTAAGAACTTTTCTTAAAATGTAAATCAACTTGAAACTACATTAAATTTACAATTTAATATGTGAATTGAGCCCTACAATTGGCTAGAATCACTTGGGGTCAATATTAAACCCCGTTGAGAGTTAGGAAGAATCATTTGAGTAATTTATTTCTTAAATAAATATCTTTTTATTCATTCTTCCATTATAAACATTTTTTCCATGAGGCTTATGATGTTTTCTTAGAGAGTTATAGGATTATTAAGAGCTTATAAGATGATTAAATAAATTGGAGCCTATAAGTTCTTGTAGCATTTATGCATCCTATTGAACATTTATTTATACATAATTTTTCATGTGTCTATTTTGACACACTTTTCATATCATTCCATGAAGATGGATAGCCAATGGTAAATGTATTTGTATAAAATGTGCATTATACATTCTCAAAAATAATTGGCCATTTTTTATGTGGTTTTAATCATGTATAATTTTAGGCATGACAATTAGTTATTCAAAATTGATACTTGATCACTCTCAATTAAATAACTATTCAACATAATGAACCATATCTCCAAGTAATTTGATAAGGGGGCATATTTCTCCAATGCTTCATCATCTTTTACAAGTTACAAGGCAACATGATTTCATCTCCCTACAAGTGTAATCCTTCCTTACTCTCCTTTTAATTTTCAAAATTTTAGAGTTTAATTTTTTTTAAATTCAAATATGAAAAATGGCTACTTCATGTGTTGTTGAAAGGTTTACTAAAATTGAATGCCATATGGAACTAGATTTCCCTATCAAAAGATAAAGTGTGTACAACATACTCAGGTTTTATCTTTCTCATGTACTCTAGTAATTTATTTACTAGAATAAAAGAGGGGAAAATGTAGATACCCAAATCTATCACAAGTACTTGAAAATTTTAAATATTGACATATATTAATCCATTTGACTTACATTCAAATACATGAATCATATTCATCATTCCTCTAGTCATTTATCTATATGTAGATTTACTTCTTTGTTCGCAGACACTACTACATAGATTTTTCTAATTCAATGCTTAAACTACATTATATCACTCTCATACTACTTCCAACCTCATGTCTCTTCATTTATAGTACATGTTCACTCTAGGTGGACATGTCCACTATTATGGAGCTATCCACCTAAAGTGGCTTCACTTCACTCCATTTAATGGCTAGTTTATAAGATTTTAAATATTCATTTGGGTCATCCTACATGTTTCACAAGTCATCTAAAGGAACTTATTCAAGAGGTTCAATATATATAAAAATCAAAGGCCATTCATTATTGCTTGGCACTATTTATTAAGAAGTTATACACTATTGCACATTGAAAAAATATGCCCTATTATTCCCAAATCTAAGATCATTCACAAACATCAATCATAATTCAATTCTAAAGCATTTTAAATCAACTCAAGAGATAACATTTTCAATAATCAGAGATAAATTACTAGTTCAATACATATAATCAAGGAGCAAAATTTTACAATCAAACTAGGTGGGAGAACACTACATGTGGCTTCATTCCTTTCATAGAGTATTTCGAGATGTATACAATGGTCAATAATTAATGGGGTCAATTTGGATTAGTTCAGCCAATTACACTTCCCCTTATTTTTTAGGTTTTTATCTCTCATAATTACCCCTAGGGGTTCAAAGGAAAAGAAAAGGAAAACAAAAGTTTATGCATGACATATAGATAATTGAAATATCTTAGCCTTCTCAAAAGGGATAAGTGTAGGTGAAAAAATAATAATAGATTATTCACATTCAATATTATACAAGTCATCAATCAATGGAAAGACTAAGATGTGCTACTATCTAGAGAATGCATACCTATCCAAACATAGGCACATACTCTATTTGTGGAATTGACGATCATAACCTAAATTATCTATATTTATACTATTATATATGTGCTACAATTAACCAATAACTAAAAAAGATAAGCATCTCATTATTAGTTATATTTACTAATTTCAACATATGCCACTTATTAATCAATTTAAATATATTTTTCATTACACTCATATTTATTCTTAAATTCCATACATTACAATATAAATACATCTTTAAAAAATTTATACCTATTAAGCACTATTAAATTTAAAAATAGGGCAAAATAATGGGTCACCCTACCTCATTTACTATTGACAACATGGACCAAAAAATACAAACTAGGCCATGTGAATAATGGTAGTATGGTAGCTAGTACAACCTTTAGGTCTTGGGGTAAGAGGAACAAAAGGTATCATGCATGCCCTTTGACTTATAGTTGTTATGAAAAGTGCATCTATGTTTGAATTTGGAAATAATTAGATTGAAAGAAGGCTTGGGATTTCTTATTATTAATTTTAGCCTTATTATAATATTCATATTTGATTCTTTTGACCCATTTTTTGAAATAATTGATCCAAATAAGATACCATATCTATGTATAAGATTACTTTTATGACTTGTTTCAAACAATGATTTTCATTCAATATGGCCATGCATAGTGTCTATGATTATAGAAATAATAAGGAATCAGATCTATGTCTAAAGGTAAACAAATTATTTTGTGTATATAAATAATAAATCAAATCTAAAACACAAGGACAAAAAAACTATTTTTTGGTTTGTGTATGAAAATTAGAAATGAAATTTAAAACCCTAGGAAGAAAGATATAAAACTTAGGAAGGATGGTTTGACTTGTATACTAGTTCACAAAAATGTTTTATCATAATAATGTTTTTTAATCCTTAATATGATATAAACTTGAAATTTAATTCAAATATTAAGATATGACATTAAAACATATATATGAATATATGTTTTGTTATAATTTCAAGATACTTGAATGCTGCATTGGAATATAACTTAGTGTTGAAAATTTTAAAGGGCATCATCTTCCATGCTAAAGTGCTTTGGTTGGAGTTTTTTTTCTACTATTAAAAGATCAAAGGAATTGAATATCTATTGAACTGAGGACTATGGAGGGATATTAGCTAAAAACAAAAGTAAACTTTCCTTTTTATCCTCTCAAAACCAACTATACATTCATTTTTTCTTTTACAAGATTAATTTTTTGCCTCAAGAAGAAGCATAGTTGGCTTGCACAAGTGTATAATTAACCATGAGGATATTTTTTCACATTGGTTTGAGATTTTGAGTCCTTGGTTTAATTATAGTTCAACTGAGTGGTTGGATGACCATTTTATTTATTGATTTGGTTATAAATTTTAGTTTGTAGTGATTTTTTAATATGTTTTAACCCATTTTGTGAGAAATCTCAATGCTTGTAACTTTTGAATTGTAACTCAGATTTGAGTTTCATTTTTTTTTTAAGTGCATGTTTTTTTATTATCTATAAATTAGTGTTATTAATTTTTAAAATTTTACTACTTTTATAAAGTGCCAAATTGGGGGGTCCTGTAATACAATCTTTTGGGGGGATTATCTTAGTGTTGATTTTGTGCACCATTATTGCATTTTTTCTACTCTATGGTGATTATTAGCATGGATTATACTTTTATTATTGACCAATTTGAGCCTTTAACTACACATAATTACCACACATGGAGACCTCAAATGGAAATAATCATAAAGCACAAAGGATTATGGTCCCTAATAAACTAAACACAACCACAATTTACACATGAATTTGAAAAAAATCAGAATTAATGTAAGTTTGAAGATTGTATGGGCTTGATTGGGGGATATGTGAGTGATAGTATTTTGTTTCATTTTGATGGGTGTGATTCTCCATTCAAAATGTGGCCTAAGTTAAAGGGTTTATTTGGGAAAGTAGATCACTTGAGAGTGATGCAGCTTGAAGTGGTGCTTGATTCACTAAATACAAATGACTTTGCCTACATTATAGACTACCTCACTAACTTTAATCATTTATTGACATAATTTAAGGGGAGTAGATGGGATAAAAATGATGAAAAGTGTGTGTACTTGATCTTGTCTAAGTTGAGTAGCCCATTCCAAATCTTTGATTATACCTTTTCTTATAGTATGGATGTCTTAGGTGCCACATTCAAAAATGCCAGATCTAGAGTTATTTTGTGATAGACATACTAGGGAGGAATCCAAATTGTCTCACCTTGAGTATTCTACCTCTCAAAAAGAATTACTTTCATTGCATCCTAAGACCAAGGGAAAATCTAAGGGTAATAAAAAAAAACACTCCACCTCAAAATGGATGTAAGCCCAACAATAATACATATAAACCCAAACCATCTTCCAAATCTAGTAATAAGTCTAACCTATCTTGCTCTTATTGTGGTGGGACTAGTCATGAAGAGTCTAGGTGTTTCAAGAGAATGAAATCCCTAGAGGATTTCATTAGGAAACATAATATTTCTATCTCCACTCCTCCATCTCATGAGCATAGAAAATCACTTAATGTTTTTAGGAGATCATAGCTATCTATTTCAGACAATTAGGTTCTAGATTCTAGTGATTCACACCATATTACTTCTTCCAAGGAGTCTTTTATATCTCTTGGTTTTAGTTCCACTTCCAACATTGAGGTTAGAGATTCTTCCTAAATTTATGTTAAGGGTAAGGGTGACATATAGTTATATGGTGGCCACATCAATGATGCATTATATGTTCCATACATCACCACCAAACTAATTTCAATTTATCAGATTTGCTATTCTTTTCAGGGCAAGACAATGACTTTCAAACCATAGGGTGTTGAAGTTCAAGATTTTTTAGATCCATATACACTTCTTGCATAGGGTAATGTTTATCATATTTCTATACTTTACTATTTTGAGGGTTTTTATGATACTCCTGCTTTAGGGACATATTTATTTTCTCATGTAAATTTTGAGAGTCAATTTTGGCATGAGAGATTTGGACACCTAAACTATAGATATTTGGAGTTGAGCACTCATACTATGGTAGAGGGTCTTTCTACAATTTCATGTCTTCATGGAGTTTACCCTAGTTGTGCATTGGGGAAATAACACCAGGATCCATTTACTAAGGGCATGCCCATTAGATCTTCTTCACCACTTGAGCTTGTGCAGAGTGATTTGATGGTCTTTCTTACTTATTATTTCAACAAAGCTAAGTATGTATTTAATTTCATCAATAATTTATCAAGGCATACTTGGGTTTATGTCTTCAATCACAAGAGTGATATATTTTCACTTAAAAGTATTTAAGGATTTGGTTGAGAAATAATCATCAAGTTAAATTAAAAAGATTCTGTACATAATGGGGGGAGTACTTCAATTAAGAGTTATTTGATTTTTTAATAGTCTATGGTATTGTTCCCTAGTATTCTATTGCACATACTCCATAACAACATGGCTTAGTAGAATGGAAGAAATAAAATATAATGGAGATGGCTAACTACATAATGCATTCATATGATTTACCTCCTATCTATTAGGTAGAGGTAGTTAATTATGTGAACTACATTTAGAATTATACACCACATCAAACAATTGAGCATATGACTATAGAAAAGGCTTGGTTTAGAACCAAGCTTGATGTCTCATTTTTATGAGTCTTTGGGAGCCTTACTTAGGTGTTTGTATCAAATAAGAACATAAAACCATTGGATAAGAAGAGTAAACCTTTGGTTTTTATAGGGTATTATGAGGACATGAGAGCTTATCATCTTTTAGATCATGATACTCATGATGTTCATTTTTGAACTCATGTACAGTTTGATGAGCATTTCACTTCTCATGACTCTTTATCTTCTTCCATGCCTTATTATTATTTTAATGATTCACCTCTTCTTGAGGATTAATTCTTTAAGGATCTAGTTCAGGATATTCTTGAGGAGGTTATAGAAGATGAGGATCTTGTTAACATTGATGTTTCCACTATGCCTAGTTGGGATCATATTATAGTTTTTGATGCATCATCATTCATATAGGATCTTCTACCTACTCAACATCATCATGCACATTTCATGAGTATTAGAATTTTCTTTTAGGAATTCTCTTGGGATCTGTAGTCTTTTTCATAGGCTTATGAGATACAAGAGTGGGACGATGTGATGAAAGATGAGTATTCTTCATTGATGAAGAATCACACTTAGGATTTGGTCACTCTTCCTAAGGGAAACAAATTTGTTAGGTGCAAGTGGATTTACCACACCAAGTATACAGTATAAGGCATGTCTTATTACAAAGGGGTTCTCATAGGTCAAAGGTATTCACTACTTTGAGATTTTTACACCCATTTTAAAGATGGATTTTGTTCACCTTGTACTTTCTCTTACTACATTAAAGGGTTGGCTAGTATATCAGATGGATGTTAAGAGTGCTTTCTTTTATGGAGACTTGCATGTCTAAATCTATATGGAGAAGCCTTTTGGGTTTGTTTATGATTCTTCTCTTGTTTATCAACTTAGGAGGTCTTTTCATAGTCTCAAATAGCCCCCTCAAGCTTGGTATGAGAAGATGAATTTATTTCTTCACTTCATTGGCTTTGTTCATTTCCACTCTAATCCCACAATGTATATTCAATGTATTGGGGAGGACATTGTTATTCTAGTCTTGTATGTTGATGATCTGCTTCTCATAAATAACTCTTCATCTTAGATTCACACTATTCAATTGGCACTTTTAGCATAATTTAACATTACAAATCTTAGTATTTTTCATTTCTTCCTTGGTTTATAGATTTCACAGTTAGATACAAGGATTTATTTGAGTCAATATAAGTACACCCTTGATCTTTTTTAGCATTTTGGCATGATTGATTTCAATCCAACTCCTCCTTTTCACTCTAGAGTGACCTCACTACCTCTTGTACTACTCCACCTTGTGATCCTACATTGTAAAGGTAGATGGTTGAGAATCTTATGTATTTGATCCATATTCACCCTAACATTTTATTTGTAGTTAGGATTGTATTTAGGTTTGTACATGACCCTCATGATATTTATTGGTAGACTACAAAGAGGATTTTGTGATATATGTGAAGCACTACTCATTTTGGATTACACTACACTAGGGGGTTCTACTCAGTTGGTTAGATATAGTGATTCAAATTGGGAAGGTTTTCTTAATGATAGGCATTCTAATTTTGGATACATATTTTGTCTTGGTTCTTCACCTATTGTTTGGTTATATAAAAAGTAGTAGGTTATTTTACTTTCATCTACAAAGTCTAATTATAGGGTAGTAGTTACAATGAGTCAATAGATTTGTTGGCTTCTTTAGTTGTTGATAGAGTTTGGCTTCACATAGGTTTCATTCACTTTACTTTAGTGTACCAACTAGAGTGAAATTCATATATATCCTAACCCAGTTGAGAATTAGTAGACCAAGCACATTGAGGTACATATGCACTTCATTCGTCAGCACATTCATGATGGTGTTCTTAGCTTGGAGTATATTCTAACCCAGTACTAGGTTACAAACATATTCATGAAGGCTTTTACATCACCTCATTTCCTTGAGTTGCATAGCATGCTTAGGGTTTTATAATTTATCCTTGGGGGTGTTCATGACGACATATTCCTTCTTCATTTCATGGATACATATTGTGCTAGGACTCATACTATGGATATGCCACTATTTCATTTTTGGCTTTTGTTAGCCCCTAGATTCACTTAATGGAGGGTAGTGTTAGAGTATATATTTCATGTATTTTCTCACATTTTATAGTGTATTACCTATATATTTTTTCTTCTAGTAAGTTTATTCTATGTGAGGATTTATCCCACATTGGCTAGTTAGGCTATTTCTATGTTTCACCTTGCCTATTTATGCAAGAGCTTTCTTTTTATATTAGCATGCTTCATTTTTGAATAATATATGATTTGAATTATTTTTAATATCATATCTACAGCTTATTTATATTATTTTTTGTTTTTAACATTTCATATTCTTGCATTGGAATGCCTTTACCATTCCTAACATGTGCTAAATATAGTAAGTATGATAAAGGGATGAGAACTTAGATTTTATAATTGACTATATGGTTATGAATATAATATGGAAGTGGATATCATATAAAATTCACATATGATTGACTCTATTAAATAATTTTATACCTATCTATGTAAGGTTAGTTTCATCAATCTGGGTAAGTATTTATAATCTACCTATGTTGGTCAGAAGTAACTTGTGTAGAAATGAGGAATTGTGACTATATGGTCACCTTAAATACCCTTGTGTGATTTTTATGTGAAATATCAAACCCTAATTATGCTCAAAACTTTATAAATCAACCTTATTTTGCTTAAAACCCTAGATGTACTTGTGAGGTCTAGAAACCTACAAAAACCAAGAAAGTGTAATGGGTTGAGATTCCCCCAATTACCCCCATTTGATGATTGAGCATTGCTTATGTTTCTAATGCTACAAGGAGGGAAATCTATCTATGCATATTTATCCCACCTAGTGTGATTGTGAAATTGTCTTCCTTTGATATATGTGTGTAGTTAATTATTTATCTTTGATGCTTGACAATTCTTGGTTTGATTTGGCGTAAATGTGGTTCATATTTAAAATGTGATTGCTCCTAGTGATAGATTCACAAATTGGGAAGAATGGGACATATTTTATCAATGTGAAATAGTGTATGGATGTGTTCCAAATAAGTTCCAAATCCAATTTGAATGATACCTTGATTTGTTTGTATGTGATTTCAATTGGGAGAATTGTTTAATTTTGAAAAGTTATGATTTCTAAGAGAGGTTTGGTTATAACCAAATTTGATCAATATTAATAGGAGATAATGATCAAAATTAAATGAACTATGTATAGGTGGAATGAAATAAGGGTCTTGAGATTTTTATGTTGGATATTTAGCAGGTATGAAACAAATATTGATGTTCTTGTAGGTATGTAACAACTAAATAAAATGGTGGACTCATAATATGACATAAAAATGTGAGATAATAGTGAATTAGGACCTTATTTATGTGCTCAAGTCATGTGTGGTAGATGTGTGTCAAACTCATCATTTTCAAGTAATTAATACCATATTTTAGTATTTATAAAAGCACTGTTGTATAATTTTAATGGAATATTTTCACAAGAACATTTATGAAAAATTAAATAATGTAAGAATATTTTAATGATAATATTTTTGAAGAAAAGTTTTAGGGAAAAAATATATGAAAACATTTATAAATAACATTTCAGTGAGAATATTTGCACAAAAACATTTTTGAAAAAAATAATTACAAGTAAATTTAGAAAAAATGTTTGCACGAGAAATTTTGTAGATCAAATTTTAACAAGATGATCTTGGGAGAAAATTTATGCCAGAACACTTACAAAGAACATTTTAACAATTACATTTATTCTAGAACATTCACACACAAAAATTTATATGGATTTATGTGTATCAATGATCCAAACATGAAAATAAAATGAAGATTAGTTTTATAAAATAAAAAATAATAAGAGCATAGTTTATATTTTTTTCAAAGGCTCATGTAAATTTATAAAATATCAAGAAAAGTTATAAATGCTACATGAAATAATTTACCTTTTGTGGAAAAGTGTGTGTGCGTGCATATACATACATTCATGTGTGTGTGTATTTTAGGCTTAAATTAGCATGGAAACATTCCATATTGGTATTATAAAATTATTTTTATAATTTTGGTTATAGATAATGAAATTTTGATTAAAGGGGAGGGAGTATTTTTTTCTACAAATTTATATGTTTTTTCATCACACAAATGCTCGATGATATATTCTTTTTATTTTAATCAAAATTCAAGTGTTTACATTAGATTTTATAGAAGTGGTTAGTCTATGATTTTATATTATAAATTAACTATTCTCTTTTTTTTAGGACTTATAAATAAATTGGAGTCTATGTGAAAACTTAGAGTACCCCAAGTAAATTTGACCATAGTCAACAAAAATAAGTATAATCAATGTTGCAATTGATTCATATTAATTTGTAAATTTAGAGACATGATAATTTGACATAGTAATAAAAAAACATTATGTGAGTTAAACAATCAAAAAATTTAAATCAGGTTTGAATTAAAACTATAAATTTTCTTAGAAGATTTAATTTTATACTCTTTTCAGAGTTTTTGAGCAAAATGAACTACAAACTCCTATTCTAATCCCAACTCTTGAAACTTTGATTTCCCATGAAAATACATTTTCACAAAATCTTTAAATAGAAATTAAAGGACTTATGTTTATCATTAACCTTGAAAATTTGTCTCCCTCACAATAAATGTAAAAATAACTCCTGCACATATGGGATTATCACATGGTTTTTCAATTATTTATGCCCCTTTGGTAATTTTAATTTTTTATTTCACCTATTTTGAACATTCTCCTCTTCCATCAGCTTTGATAAAACTCTCATTTTTCTTTAAAAATACTTCATTTTCTTTAGATTTCTTGGTCAAATATCTCTCCAGGTTATTCTAACTTCCCTGCTATCATTGTGTTTTTTTTAATTTCATCAAAATAGAGATACACATTAATGTTTGCAAAATATTGTGGAAATATCCTAGTTTTAAATTTCATACTCACTAGAATATGGATTTTAATTTTCAATTTTGAAGCATATGAAGGTTTTAATAGGAAAACAAGATTCAAATTTTATTAGAGATTTCAAGTAAGAAAACAAGTTGTAAGACTTATGGAAGTTTTCAATTGTAAAAAAGTCGAAGTTCTAGTGGGGATTATTAATAATAAATAATATTCAAAGTCTAGATAGGTTTCCTAAATTTAAAATCAAGTCAAAATATCCAAAATAAAATCTAAGTGCAACATGTTAAAAATCTAGTTGAACTTCTACCTGACAAAATAATCCCAAAACAAACTAAAACCTAAAGTAGATGGTTGAAGGTGTTTTGAATTTGTTTTCTTCAAATTTAATTTCAAATCCAAATACTCATTTAATCCTCATAGATCATATATCAAATAACCTTAAAAAAAGAGAGATTTGAAATATCAATTCAACTAGGTCACTCCACCTTCAAACATATAATCTAACATAGATAAGATTTCAGACACAGACCTAAAGCATATAGATCTTATTAATTTTATGAATAGAATAGCTATTATTGCTAAATAAGATTGGATTTTGAGGTGATAATATAATTACATAAGCTATGTTTCCATAAAATATGAAGAAGTTGTCTAAAAATGGTTTGTGTTGATTAAGTTAACTTTAGTTAGAATTAATGTGATGTATGGGTTAATATTTGTTAGAAATAATTATCTAATGCATTCATAAAATAAAATAAGTAGGTGTGCTCATTCACAAGATTTAGTACACAAATTATATTTATTTATATTTATATAAGAACCACCAAATATAATGTTTTTATATATCTTTACACTATACCACCTTATGATATTACAAAGGTTAGTATTATCTATACCCTCTTAATATTATGCACTATTGTACTTCAATTATCTCTATGTTATATCTTCTCAATTAAAATGTTTTGGTATGAAAAAATAGATACCTTACAATTCAATGGTCATGTTTTTGTAAGGTATGCCTTTTATTCAATCAATTCATTATTTCTTGCCATAAGTCTTGATTCCTTACCACGTGGCCCAATCAGTAGAATCCTCTATTACATTAGCCTAAAGAAGTATTATATTATTATGGTAAAGGCAATGGATTTGAAGTAATTTTGGTTTGGTCCTTATTTGATCTATAATAATACTAACATTTTATTGAGTTTTATATCTCTATCTTGTTCATGAGATAACTCAAAATTTACCAACCCAATCCACATAACTTAACAAAAATAGTGTTTGAAAAACTATGTGACTAGGATGTGGATCCTCCATCTTTGAGTATATGTTTTCAAAATTTATTCATTGGTTCCTTAGTAAAAAACTCCTAGTTTAAAATGAGTTTATAAGATTCTATAATGTGATTGTTGATGGATACATTTTATTTGGCTACCATCACTATGTCGTTATGAGCTGGAGAGTTTTATAATATTTGTAAGTGTGCTTTATCTTCCTTGATTTGAACTTCCATTATCTCCATATAGGTGCTTAGGTAAGATCCATATTCCTCCTTGTCCTCATATAATACTATGCATTGACCCAATTTTTTCTTATATTTTCATGTAGGCATATCATTTGAGCTCTTTCTATTTTGAAAGGAATATGTTGAGACATAAAGCTAGTAGATGAAACTTTTAGTGTCTTTTAAATATCCATCTAATTATCATTATCTTAAGTTTATAGGGGCCAAATAATAGAGTAAACAAAATATGTCTTTGCATATTCCATTGTTGCCTATAATTTATTCACTTTCTCATTATATTTAGTTCTTTTCACTTGAATTTCTCTTTAGAGTGGTCTAATAGTTATTCATTATACTCTTCCCTAGCCTCAAGTTTTATGAGGATTTTATATACTATATTCCTGACATGATTTATGAAATTATGCATTGTGTCCTCCAAATTTTTTTCAATGGGTAAAGTTGTATTCAGGCCATATTATGGTTGAGCATTGTCTAGGGTGGTTAAGCACATCTTTATACCTTGTTTCAAGTTGACACATGGTGTCATCCAATATATTTTAACACTTTGAATGAGGATTTATCTAACCCTTTATTTATCCAATATATTTAATTTTTGGAGATAAAATGTGATCTACCCTCTTACTACAATCTAAATGAAACCTAATGGCACCATGATAGTGTATGTGTCCTACTTGTGCCTTACCAACTCTACTTTGATCTTCTACAATGGATACATGGGAGTAGTGGTACCACCCTAGACTATTCCAAGTGTTCCTATAGGGGTGTGTAGTGGATTTTTATGATGTCCATTATATTCTTAGAACTGATAGAGAGGATGTTGGGATCCTTTTATCCTTTCCACCCTTAGTTCCTTCTTCCTTATTTTTCCTCTCAGTTTCCTTTTTTTCCTTTTCCTCCTTTAATTTTTGTGTATTTTCTTCTGATTTATTTCTCTCTTTATCCTCTTTATTTTTACTTTCCTCCTTCTTTTTATTTGTTTCCTCTTCCTTTCATTTGTCTTTCATCCTCTTTTATTTTCTTATTTTCCTCTTCTTTTTTCTTCCTTTCCTCCTTTATTTTATTTTACTCCACTACTCTTCTTTCCTATTTTGATTTTATTTAATTTCCCTCCTAATTGTTAGTTTTTTCTTATTATTCCATTTGATATTTATTTTATTCCTCCAAACTCTTTTTTTCATCTAATAATTATTTGCCTATTAAGTGGTTGATTCTTTAATTTCTTAGACTTTCATATTTTCCTTAGCTAGTTATTTATCTAGATGCACCATTTGATGAATCAACACATATTCTAGTTATTTTACATATTATAATTCTCTTTATTTTTCCAAGGATTTTGATACTAATTCTTTTTTTATTTCTCAACTTTTTTTTGGAGTTGTCTTAGCCTTTCTTGGTTGGATGGAGACATAGTTAATTTTTCTAGAATTTTATCAAGTGCCTCCCCCTGGTATTTCTATATTGTTAATTGAGCCTCTCTACTCTTATCTTTGGTTTGTATAAGTATATCCTAAAATTATTATAAAGGTCCTATTATTATATAATCTACTGGAATCAAGTCAATGCAATCCAAAACAATTCTAACTACCATCTGTCATCCTTTTATATTTGTAATTTTATGCAAGTTTCCTATTTTACATATTCCTCCTTTTCCATGTCATATTATTGATAGTGTATTCATTTTAGGTACCTCTGTGGTATTCTCCCTTTCTTATATTATTTCCCTTTCCTCTTGGCTCTTTCTTTTGATGATTTTGTTTCAAAGTATGTAAAAAGAATTTACTTTTTACCTTTTATTTTCACCACTTTATATTTTTTCTTGCCCTTTTTAATTGGATATGGTGAGGAACTCCTTTTCCTCTTTCCCCCACTCATTTATAACCATGTTTTCAAATAAAAAAGTTTATTGTAGGTGAGACCAATGTTTATTCTAATTCTTGAATTTTTCTTTTTGTGGAGGCTTTCTCTCCTATTTTAGCTACCTTTGTATTTAAATAATATGAATGGGTCCCATTTTATGCCATTTATTCTTCAATTAATTCTTCCCTAATAGTATAATCCTTGAATAAAAATGTGGTAGTATCTTCCTCTTCATCTAAAGCCATGGTTTCCACTCCTAAAGTTTATCCTTTTAGTTAGGAAGATCTGCATCTATTAGGGCTCACCGGAGGTAGTCACATGGCTCCTTACGATAGTGGTGGTTTTTATTCATATTTTTATTATTCTTAAACTAAGTTAAAACTACCACCTACCTCCTTTATTACTGGTGCAAACCTAGGGTCCTATGGTAGACTCTAAGCCCCAATTATCACTTCTTCATCTTCTTCATCACTCAGTTCATTGAGAATG